>OX377204.1:16603337-16904776 GCA_947396885.1 Heligmosomoides polygyrus polygyrus
TGCAATCGTGTAACTAGAAATGATACGATGGAAAGATCAGTGTTTAAAAAGTTCTTCCCAGGATGCAGCTCTCCACTTTTGATGATTGCTAGTAGCAGTTTGTATGCCTTCTTGGTCAGCACATGACTTGAGATGAATTAGCAATGCTGTGCTAAGTAGACCTCACATAAGTATGGTACAGACTTAGCGCGCCTTCTGGAAGGCTGGAAGTTTGATATCTTTAAAACTATGTAACCAGTTTCCAAGTGAGGAAACTTCAATTAACCCTTCTAGATTTGAATACTTCTGTTGTTTCTGACGACCACTCATACGATCGTGAAGGATCCTGTACATAGTCCACCCATCACCACGTTCAAAGCTAAGATTCAGCTAATTTGTTGTTTGTTATCGGGCCCAAAATTGCCGGAAAACGAACAACAAAACGGATAGGCCAACCCCCCCCCCCTGGAAACCGGATAACGGTTAATCCGCTCATCCCTGGTGCACATGCAATGTGTGGGGTTAAACTGAGCGTCTTCCAAATAAAGCCACAACACACCTTCTGAGAAGATTGAGGCAGCTCTTGTTCAGGAGCAATTTATATGAGTTTCTTTGATTTTTTAAATGCCCCAAAGAGTGGACGCACTCTTTGAAATTTTATAAAGCTTTTGTTTTTCAAGTAAAAATAGTGACTTAAACCGCATTTTAAAAAGGTAGAAAAGCTGTCCTTGCTTGACGCTAAAAAGGAGTAATTGCGCCATGGAACCATCTAACGAAGGGCGACCGTGAACTTACCCCAACGATTCTGAACAAGACCTATATAGGACTACCGACTTAATGATATGCCGTCTCTGCATCTAGTCGTTAATGTGGCCTACATAGGAAGGCGGTAACGCAGCAGCCAATCACACGTAATCCTAGCATAAACCGTGTACGGCTTCTCAAAGAGCCTTCACAGAGCATCTAATAAGGAGAACAGGGGTGGAGTTCGCTTTGCTGCGGGCCATTGGACGATCCAAAAATGGCAGAAGTTTGTCGCCTAGTGACCGATAGACAAGAAGTCGGGGGTACATATCCTCCTCCATGCAACTAGTGCTGCTCTTTTGCCGCGCTCAAACCCCTAAACCGCCTACGAATAGTTCGCCTGCATCAGTTCTAATACGCTCCGCCATCCGTTAGCCGTTCTTTGGCTTCTTTTTGTGAGTCTACCGCATCTGGAGAATGGGGAGTTCACCCGAAAGCCGCTACAAAAGTTCGTCCTCATCGCTGAAAAACGCGCCAGTTCGTCCCGGAGGTCCTCTAATCGTTCCGAATCGCGCACAAGTGCGACAGAGGGGCGGTCGTCGCTAAGCCGCACGTCGACAACCAGTGTAAGCGCGGCCGGCTCACCATAATCTCGCCCTCCACATGTCCTGGCAATCAGCTGTTTGTTGCCTCGTTATGTTGGCGCTCTGCCAAATAGGTTAGTGCACTCCTTAAACACCTGGGGCAGCTATTCTGCTGACCACTTTAGTCCTCAATTCTATTCTAACGCCAGCTTTCCAAAGGATAATTCCGTGTAAGATGATGCAACCAACAAATTTTGTGCCAAAATGACCCAGTCAAGACGACGCGAACAAACTATTTTAAACTTTTTATTCCAAATAATCGAGGGAGAACTACTTGCCCCTAGGTTTTTGGGGACATCTCACAGAAATCGCTGAGCTTATCGAGTTTCAATTCAGGTGTCAACGAATCGATATCCGGCGATGAGGCGAAAAACTTCCTCAACCAGCTGTTCGAAGCCAGTTCCAAGCAGAACATCAACAAGGTGTTCACGGGTTCGTGGTTCTTTCCGACGTCGATCTGATCATCACAATTAGGCGCTTTTTCTGACACTTCCGCCAGATCGCCCAAGAGCCCGTTAGACCCCCGTAGCGCAGGCGATAGACTGGTTCAATGCGGGCGTTTCTTGGTATGCGCCATGCGTTCAGCTGTATCTAGTGAATTCGGAACTTCTCTGCACTGCTTTGATCACGAAGAAAACACATAGGGTACGGAGCATTTTGAGGTTATCGACTCAATGATAAGCCGTTTCTGGATCTAGTCGTCAATGTGGCCTGCATAGGAAGAAGCCAACCACAAGCAATCCTAGCATGAACTATGTATGTTCTCTCAGAGTGGCTTCACAAAGGGACACATGGGCAGCGACGAAAATGGATCATCCAGGAATGGTCGGCTTCATGATTGGCTGTTTCCGGCTCTAGTCGTTAATGTGGCCTACAACGAAGGGGGGGGGGGGAGGGTGCTAGCGCGGCAGTCAATGACAGCCAATAAGAGAACCGACTGTACACGCCTTCTCAGTGTGTCCTCACAAAGCACTCAAAGCACACAATAGAGGCCTATCAGGGATTGTCAACATAATGATGGACAATTCCTGGTCTTTTTCGTCAATATGGCCTACATATAGGGGCGGTAGCACGCCAGCCAATCACAACCAATCAGCAGACCGATCATACACGCGCTCTATCGGTGCTTTCACAAATCCAACACATAAAAAGTGTCGATTCATGAATTATCGAGTTAATGATGGGCAGCTTCTGGTTCTGGTCCATATTGTGGCTTACTGAGGAAGGTGGGACTCGCCAGCTAGTCACAACCAATCAGGAGACCACCATACAACCTTTTCTAGGAGACCTACCCATGCGATGATTGTTCACCTCCGCCTCTCCATATTTAAGTCACATTAAAGACTAGCTCCCAGTTGCTTTGCAATGGGTCAGCCCGCTATGGGATGCCTCCAAAAGATATATAGAATTTATGATGAAAGTGTTATAATTCTAGCGACGACAATGTTGAATTAAGTAAAATGCATATCCGGCTATATAACGACGCAGCATAAGGATAAGGATAAAGGACGGGGTTACTCAATCCCTTTTGGGATGCGCCACGCAATCTATGTACTTCTACGGGATGTCGTGAAGACGATTTGGATGCATATTTGGTCATACAGTGATGACCTGCGGTGGCCAGACGGTTAGCAAGTCAGCGTTTTATCATTTCCAGAGAGTCTGATAATAATCTAACGACCCCGGAGGGGTGGAAGGCTTGGTTGGCTGGGCGGAAATCCGAACCAGGAACCGGGCACCTCCGACTGCGCTACACGTGCCTACATAACGATATATCATTAGCGAAACAGTGCTTTATCTTTGCCAGACAAGTCTGACACCAATTCACCCAACCCCGATGGATGGATGTCTTGCTTGGCCTGGGTTGGAAATCCAAACCAAGAACATGGGATCGGGTGCCCGCCAAAGCCGCGCCACTATACTTTCTTCCTAGCTGAGAGAGTCTTCAATTTCTTATATTTAATGAAAGGATGTGATGAGCTATAATTAGCTAACGATTCGCGCATCCATCAATAATCATGCTGGTCTAAAGCGCGAATAAGGGTCCGAAGTTACAAATACGATAGATATGTATGCGAATGGATAGACGATTGAGGCTTCGTCGTAACTGTCTGCTGTTGCAATAACTTGTACGAGACCGGAAATTTATTTATTTAAAATTTTAAATAAATACTTGGGACAGAAAATTTTGAGCTAGTCGCTAATATGGCCCGCATGAGTAGGCGGGACGTCACATACAAACAGGAGCGTATCGAATATTCTTATACTCTCGCAAAATTTAAGAATAATCGAATGACTTCGAATGCCCACAACTATAGTACATTCGGCTTTGAATGTATTCGAAAACGGGATTTTTTGAAAATTCCAATTCGAAAAGATTCCAGAAACGCGATTTTTGAAAGTTCGAACTCGAATGCATTCGAAAAACACGTTCTCTGTACACTCGAACTCGAATATTCAAATTAGAATGAAAATCATTCGAATATCTATTCGAAAGGGTGATTATAGCATAAGTATACTATCGAATGCGCTTCTCCAGCAGGGGTTGGTACGTGTACGGTCGCTACTCCGGTTAGCATGTACGTGATTGGTCGATCCTCTATTTGGTTATGATTGGCTGGCGCCATCAAGACAACACGTGTATAGCCAAATTAACGACAAGTGTAGAAGCTTCTTTCTCAAACGAGAATTAATGCCGCGATAGAATTGTTCTTTCACTTTATATGCAACATTATACATCCAAAAGTAAGGGTCATAATTTGAAACTGATTATTGTCCACACAAGGTCAGCGTTTGCTACCGACAATGCCACAAGCACCACCAGTTACATGGGGATTTTAGAAGAAATCCATTCAGTTCAAACGAAAGACGGTGAGCTGATCTTGGAATCAGACGACGTGAAATCGATGGCCGCCGGTCCGTCACGAACCGTGGAAGTCGTTCTTGGAAATGACAACGGTGACGAAGGTGAGCCTCCTTTGCCAGCTTAGCATGAAAAGACCGCATATGTAGTGCCGTATAGCACTCATCAAATAGTAAACCCATTTTTCCAGCAGCTTCTCAAGGTGTTGCTCAAGTAGAGAGTGGCAGCGTTGACTCGAAAGTAGGGTGGTGACCGGACGCCTACTCGACGACCACGAAGACGATGCCTCTACACAGCCACTTGGCACGGATTCGGCCTTCTCACTCAAACCTTTCTATGCAGTTCCTTTTTCTGCTCATCTGCTCTGCCTCATATCGATTAACGATAAATATTGACCATACGCTAAGGTCTGCGGAGCCTACATATGGCTGATATTCAGAACTTCCCAACGATCACAGCGCATGAGTTGAATGCGATTGGCCAGGAGATGAACCCCAATTCCAACTCACTCCGAATGTCAGGGTGTTCGACACTTTCTTCTTCATTCTTTTAATAAGCATACATTGGAATTCGCTCAATATAATCACCGTCGTTATTCACTACAGTGTGTAGTATCGACCAACAACGGAAAGTTAAGGATTTTTTTTTAAATTACATCAAGGCTTTTTTAACATCCTAATCAAATCCGAGGTCTTCAGGGCAGTGGTCATTGTATTCGCGCGTTTCCCAAACCCCTCGGATGGCCATTAATTTTGAGAGAACACTTATTAGGGGGGGGGAGGGCAAAAGTAATGCGACACCCCATGCCGTGTCCATATATCTCGTGGCTGCAGTCTGGTTTTGTGCTTCTCGTATTTGTGTGTCTGTATGCTACCTACTGAAGGCCACCTGAGAAGTTACCACTTCCGCCTTTCCAGAAGCATGCCAAAACCCCAGTCTGACGAGTCGACCTGTGTCGCGCAAATCTCCCCCAGTTCCCAACCCCGAGCAGCCTGGGCTCAATGTTCACGCAGTATGAGAAGTACGTCTTCTACCTTAACCCTGCCAAGCAGCGAGTCTGGGTGAGGCCTGGTGACCCGTTACCGACCTTCGTTCGGCGAGATGTGCACGGCGCGAAGCACCTTCAGAGCTTTTGGGTCTGTGCCCATGGACCGTTATAGTGGAAGCTGTTTACCAAACGCAGAACGATGGAATCCAAGGCCATGGTGAACGAAACAGAAGAGATGGACCTGCGACTCGCTCTTATTCATTCGCAGCGCTTCAAGAAGGTTCTCCTCTTCGACAACGCCGCACCCCATCGGGAACAAGTAACCACGGATAAGCTTGGCCAGCTGGGCTACGTTCACATGCCTCACCCACCGTATTCGCCGGACATCTCTCCCTGCGACTACCACTACTTCTTGAGCCTACAGGACCTCCTGGTCGGAAGGGACACAAGAACCCAAGCAGTCCTTGACAACCATAACGAGCAGCTGATCAACACCAGGCCCAAGCAGTTCTGGAAGGATGGGATCAGGATGTTGGCTGAGCGATGGCAGCAAGGTCCTTGCCCTTAATGGCAAATACATTCCTCAGCCATGTTGAGTTGTAATTAAGTTATAAAGAGATGAAGATTTTCTCGATTTGTCTCATTACTTTTGCCTCGCCCCTAATATATGTACGGACAGAAGCACAGAGGACCAACTCATTCTACGTAGTCTACACCGTCAATCGCGAACAGAAACCGACAACATCAACTGAGCTCATGTGCTGTTCGAGTGGCGATTATTTTTGTGCAAACAGGCCGATGCGTGGACAAACTGGTGACCGGTTATATACAATTTTGAAAACGACTTGGACACTCTTCTAAACAAACTTGATGCTCCTGAAATGAAAGTGAACGTCTTCCAAATCGAAACGAGCCTCTTGCCGGTTAAACTACAGATGTTGAGAACAATTTCATTCATATTTTTCGTTCAAGGAAAAATTGGTACAAGTTCCTTCCAAATTTTTTAGTTCAGCTGCCCGAATGAGTGTAGTAATTTTATAAAAATTTTGTTAAAAAAATCAATATGTTAAATTTTATTTTAAAATGCGACAAAGCAGCAATCACTTAGTACATTAAAAAGAGATTATCGGGCCATACACTAGAAAAGCTCGCAGCGATCTCTATTTAATTGATGATATAAAAGCCGCTTACATGCATAAATGTGGGGACATTCGTTTTCTTTACAATTGTTTTCGTTGACCATTTACGTCTCGCTTTCTGCAAACTAAGTTCTCGCTATCAAACGAATAAAAACCGCAACGTCTTGAACAAGGTCATGGAGCAATCTCTTCTCTACAAAACGGCCGTCTTTCTGTTCTTTAAAACAAGTTTCAAACCATTTTTGCTTAAAAAAACTGTGAAAAATTTAAAAGTTTTTTGACCTGAAAGGGTACGTGAATTTTTAAAAAATCGACCAAAAGACTAAAAAAATATTCTATAGTAGAACACATCATTTTTATCCAAGCTCACTCCCACTCCATATCAAGACTTCGAAAAAAAAGTCACGTTAAAATTTTCTTACAAGGGAAGTATACTAGGTGACTATGGGACCTTGAGATGGCATGCATATCACTGGATGCGACTTCGAAAGCTGATTCCAAATATGTGCTCGGTTTCTGCTGTGCGCATCTGTAAACGTTTCATTTTCAGCATGGCTACGAGCCCAAGTAGCCTGGAAACTCCGCTGCTCTCCGAGCAGTGGCGGCGCAGGATTTTTGCACTCCCTAATAAAGAACTGCCATATCATCCAAGGCTCTTTATGTCAAATCGCAACGGAAAACCAGCAATACTTACAAGGGGGTGATCAGTGCCTTAAACAGTGCCCCCCCTTGCCGAATTTGTAAAGATTTTTGCACTTCCTAGAAAGGATGGTGGCAGATCCTTTTTAGGAAGTGCAAAAATCTTGCATCATAGGCGAGTCGAACCATAAACTATCCGGTCTCACCACGCACCACTGCTTGGACGGCGGGGCAGTTTCCAGGCTACTCGAGCTCGTAGCCACGCTGAAAATGGTCCATAACTCCGTTCTTGGATGCGCGCTGCACATATTTGGAATCAACGTTCGAAGCCGCATCCAGTGATATACATCTCATCTCAAAGTCCCATGGTCACCTAGTATCCTTCCATTGCCAGTAGAGTTGACCTAACCCTTTTGGGAATTCTAATGCGGAAGGAGCTCATTTTAATTTGGGAGATGTTCAGCTCGATCTCAACATTCTTAGGCTTCTTTAGAAGAGTGTTGAGTTTGGCGTGTAAATTGCATACATAGTAGAATCCCAATCTGGTACGGTCAATCGCAAGCAGAAGTCGATATAGACAGAGATTTTCTGAAGCGCTTAGAGCGGCCATTATTTTTGCATTGACGGGCAAACGGATGGACAGAGGCATAGGCGAACCTACACCTTTATGTAGAGATTCTATTCCAACTGTTTAACTACACGCAGAAACCAATGGCGTCGACCGAGTTGTTGTGAAGCGATTAGAGCGGCTACTAATTTTGCGCGGACAGACGTACGGACCACCACAGGCACAGCGTAGCTTTCTAAACGTAGTAATCCCACTCCAAACGATCAACGTTGAGCAAAACGCGAAAATATCCGCCGCTGCAGAGCACTCGCAAGGTGCCATCCATTTCGCGCGCATGGATAGAAACACGTTGCATAGGTTGACTCTTCTACATGCAGTACCTCACCGCAAACGACCACACCCGGGCGAGAACTGACAGTGGCGTTGGCTTGACTGAACTCATCGAGTAAATAATTTTGCGCGGATGCACACACAGACCCGCAGACAGAGATCCTCACAGATGAACAAGCACCTCTACATATAGCGTGGACCTGATAAGGGCATGTAACCCTTCGGATACATTAAACACTGCGTACTTTTCCACCAAATCTTTACTACGAACAGAAAATATCAAGGTTTATATCTCTCAATGTGTGGAACTACAGACATGACGTTTACAAGCACAGCACAACTGACTACTCTTCTCAGCATTAAACCGCTTCTGGCTACAGAAAGCTTTCAGGTTATTTTTACCTAACCAAGAAGACCACAATAAAGAATAGTGTTTGACTTAGAATCTTCTTCTACAAAGTAGACCAACGATTTCTGAAATTTCCTTTGAAACCTTGTATTTCCAACTTATAGTGACCACTCCATGGGGTAAATATGTAGGACAACAGGGTACAGAGCAGCACATCCGGTGCACTCATCTAGTGACCAGATGAAGCTGCATGGACGCGACTACGGACAGTCCCGCTGCGGCGCCTCTTCACGGAGCCAATACGGCGCCGCCTGTTCGATCTTCTCCAGCGCATTCTTCCATCCGAGCACCGTCGTCAGGTCTATCGGCGGCGTTAGGTGAGCGCTCGACGTCTCCGGTACAGCGCTGGATGTTGGGGTACTCGTCTGACCGAGGAACAGCTTCGACAGGTGGGACAGGAACTCGTTCTCGTTGAAGGCGACCGGAGTCTGAATTATTGACAGTTAGCACTGTAGCCTTGTCCCTAAGATCGAGAAGATGCTCACCTTCGCCTCGCACTCCTGCTCACTTGTCGACGGTTCTTCCTTCGAACACGTAGCCTATAAGAAACTGGTATTAGACATAGTTTGCACCTTTTTCCATTAAACTAAACATCTTCTAATTCAAAAGGAGCTTTCTCCATATTAAAACTGAGACTGGCATGCCTTTCTTTGAAGTTTTGATTCGCGAACCCAATAAGTGATCCTTCTGCTTAAAATTTTAAAAAACTTATGCTTGAGAAAAATTATGGTTCGAAGCTTGTTTAGAAAAGCAGGAAAGCGGCTACTTTAGTGCCTCATTTTACTATTATTATTGTTTTTATTGTGTTTTATGACTTATTTAATTTTTATTAACCTGCCCCAGTAAATGAATATGGAACATGAAATCTTATAAAATTACAATTGCTCCGTCACGCCTATCGGCGTAGCTCGAACTTGCGCGCTTCGTGCGATGCTGCAGTATCACTAAGCTAGGGAAATCACATCGAGCTAGCTGCTCTACTTGCACAGCTTTCTTTACTACCTTCTTCTTCTTCTTCAGCGTCTGTCCCGCTTCGTAGCGGGGTCCGCTATTCTGGTGTCATGACGCCACCTCTCCCGATCCAGCGCTAGATCAGGGTGGACACCAGCAACCTTCAAGTCCATATGTAACGTGTCAGACCAGCGCTGCTTCGGACGCCCTCTAGGCCGCTTTCCTATTACCTCGAAGTTAAGGCCTATCTTGCGGACGCTGTCTTCTTCTCCACGCAGAACGTGGCCGTACCATCGTAAGCGAGCTTCGCGCATCTTGTCCGCTATCGGCGCGACACCGAACTTCTGCCGAATGACATCGTTTCGGATGCGGTCCAGGCGCGTGACTCCAGCCGTCCAGCGCAGCATCTTCGTCTCCATGACGCTGAGGCGCGTTTCAACCTCCTTGGTCGCAGGCCAACACTCAGCACCGTACATCGCTACCGGCCGGACGACAGTTCTATATATTTTTGACTTCAAGCGCTCTGGCATCTTCCTTTCGCAGAGCACACCAGTCAACGAGCGCCACTTGGACCAAGCTGCACTCACGCGTGAGTTCACTTCAATCATCAGATTGCCATCAGATGCTACTGCTGATCCCAGGTACTTAAAAACCGAAGTGCGTGGGAGCTCGATGCCGTTAACCTTGATGGAGCTGGACTCATCAACGTCCGTCGTTAGATACTCGGTCTTCTTCACGTTCAGTCTGAGTCCAAAACACTCCAAGCGATCACACCAAGCTTGCACCTCTCGCTCGAGTTCACCTTTACTTTCGCTAGCGAGCATTACGTCATCAGCATAAAGCAGTGTCCAGGGGACTGGCTTCTGAAGATCTCGTGTAATGGCGTCCATCACGACAACAAAAAGGAGTGGGGAAAGCGCAGAACCCTGGTGCACCCCGACAGAGATGGGGAACTCCATCGAGGTTCCGGCTGCAGCTTGAACTCTACTCTTTGGAGAAGAGTAGAGGATTCGCACCCACTCTATGAGCTCCTCAGGAACTCCATGTCGTCGCAGGGCGTACCATATCACTTCACGCGGTACGCGGTCAAAGGCCTTCTCTAGGTCGAGGAAGGCGATATGCACTGGCTTCTGTTTCTCGCGATGCTTCTCTAACAGGAGGCGGGCGGCATGTATGGCATCAATGGTGCCACAGCCAGCCACGAAGCCGCACTGATTGCTGGAAAGCTGGACGATGTCACGAATTCGACCATCGACAATTCGCTCAAAGATCTTCATGCTGTGCGAGAGCAAGCGAATCGGACGGTAATTGGAGCAGTCTGCAGGACTGCCCTTCTTCTTCCAAATCGGAATCGTCGTGCTTTGGCGCCAACACTCAGGCACCTTCTTCTCCGCCACAACCTGGTTAAAGAACTGCGCCAACCACTCAGCAGGGTACCACAGCTTTGACTTCCACAGATCAGCTGCCACGTCGTCGGGCCCAGTCGCTTTGCCTGGCCTCATCTTCCTCAGAGCCGCTTCTGTCTCCTCCACGGTGATCTTCCGAACGGGACCGTGGACAGAAGCCACAGAAGGGATGGCCGGGTGAGGAAATTCCATAGTGGAAATTTCCTCAAAGTAATCGCGCCATCGCTTCAATGCCTTCTTGCGGTCCGTAAGAAGATGGCCGTTCTCATCATTGATGCCGAAGAACTTCTCGATGTCCTCGGTCTGGCGATGGCGATTCTTTGCGAGTCGGTACACATACCGCTCACCATCGCGTGACTCGAGCTTCTCGATGACATCTCCATAATGAGTGGCTCTTGCAACAGCCACGGCCTTCTTTGCAGCTTTCCTCGCTTCTTGGTACTTCCGCCAGTTATCGGCTGTCCTGTCGCTGAGAAACACGTGATAGAGCGACTTCTTCTCTCGAACTTTTGCTTTCACGTCATCTGTCCACAGCCACGCCTGCTTTTCGACCTTGCGTCGTCCAGGCACCGTGATGCCGAGCTCCAACCTTGCAGCTTCACGTATCGCGTCGGCAGCCTTCTTCCAAGTTTCGTCGACAGTTGTGACTGTCGGTAACCGCACGCGAGAAATCACAGCTGCTTCCTTCTCTCTCATTCGCCACCACTTGATTCTCGGTGCACCGCATCGCTCAACCTGCTTCTGCCTTGGAGCGGCGATCTTTAGGGTGCAGATCAGCGGTCGGTGCTGTGGGGCGACCGTCTCATACGGCACGATCTTCGCGTCTGTGACAAGACTTCGGTCTCGATCCTTCACAAGGACGAAATCTATCTGAGACTTGGAGTTCCCACTATAGTATGAGATGAGGTGGGAGTCGCGTTTACGAAATACGGTGTTCACTATGGTGAGGTTATGCGATTCCGCATATTCAAGGATACGCTCACCATCGGCGTTACGCGACCCGTAACCGAATCCACCATGACAGCTGTACCCGTCTTTCGTCGCGCCGACGTGCCCATTAAGGTCACCAGCGACTACGATGACATCTTTCGACGGCACCTCTGCTGTCTTCTCATCAAGCAGGCTCCAAAACTCATCCTTGGCTTGATCGGAGCAGCCAGTCTGCGGAGCATACGCAGAGAAGAAGTGATAGAGTCGCTCCTTAGCGGCGACAACGATCTTCATCAACCGATCGTTAAAGCGTTCGACACTTACAATCGAGTCACGAAATCGTTCGGAGACGATTATTCCGACACCACTGGTGGTCCTGGGACTTCCACATAGAACGGCCTTGAAGCCTCGTCCTATGTCCCTTGACTTGCGGCAGGACCACCTCGTCTCCTGCACCGCACAGAAATCAACTCTTCTACGCTCCAGTGCTTCAACCAACTCGCACGAGCGGCCCGTCAACGTACCCACATTCAACGTTGCCACGCGGGTCCTGCTTACGTTACGGGACTTTCGGACTAGCTCAGTTGCCCCCCGATGCCGTCCTCGCATCAGGGACCCTTGCATACTTTTCACACTCGCCGGGCTCTGCGAGTGCGCGTCGGCTCCCGCGGACGCCGTAGCACTATCTCGAGAAACTTGAACTGTCATCAACCATGTGATGTGACATGGGTCTTCGTAGGCCGGCCTGTCACAAGGGCCTGTCGCCTGCATTTACATTTGCATTTTTTGCATAGCTTTCTTTACTACCTAGGAGTACAAAAGGCTCGCAGTACGTACAGTGTAGAGTATGATAGGGCGATCTGGTGGTTCCTCACTACTGGTCCTCCCCTAGTGAAACGGTCCACCCTTACTGGTACTGGCCCACCCCCCTCAGTGATCCACCCTTAGCGGACAACGTCATCGGCACACCTTCTGAATCCCCAGGCACATTGAACACCTTTTTCGGCAGTCTACCTGATCCCCAAACACGTTGAGCAACGTCTTTGGCATGTCTTCTAAGTCCCAGACACGTCATGCGACGTATTCCGCTCGTTTTCCGAATTCCCTTGCAGGTAGAAGACATCTGGGTATTTTCCGCTATTTTCGCGAACCGTAATTTGATCAATATCGATTGATGCGATCGATACTTCAAAAAAGAACTTCAGATTGGTGTTCAGCGACCGCGATTACCCTAGGGCTGAAGTTTCTAGGCACCGAGAAGACGTCTGGGTATTTTCCGCTATTTTCCCGCACTGCAATCTGATCAATATCAATTGACGGTGATCGATACTTCAAAAAAGAACTTAGATTCGTGATGAGCGACCTCGATTGCCACAGGGCCGAAGTTCCTAGGCAGGGAGAAGAGGACGTCTGGGTGTTTCTCGCTATTTTCCTGTCGTAATTTCCCGCTCCCCCCATTTTCTCCCATTCCCCCTACCCCCATTTTTTCCACTATTTTATAATTTCTGCGGCGACGCTGATCGATAGTATGACTCATCGTTTAGCGCATTATTATAGAGTATGATCATTTTTCGAAGAAAAAATAGTGAACCAACGTTTTTAAAGCGCAGAACAACCGCAGTTGTTTAGTGTATTAAAAGAAGAAATCGCGCCACGTACTTGTCTAATTCGTGCACAATTTTCTTTTAATTGGTAGTAAAGGAGTAATAGGCAGCACCACACCGCAGTTTCAAGTAAGCATCGTTTACACTATCAATCTGGTGGAAACCACGACGATCTAGAGAAGTGTCTGTGGAATCCTTTGATACAACAAATTATGTACTGCTGTCTTTCTGCTCTTTAAAACATAGCATTTTCACGTCGAATTGGACAGTTTTCAAATCACATGGGAACTCTTTCAAGCTTGCCTAAGAATTTTGAAATCAAACTGAACGTCTTCCAAATCGAAACGAGCTTCTTACGTGTTAAACTAAAGACTCTCCAAGATGGTTAGAATATTTTTTTGCTCAAGGAAAATTTGGTATAACTTTTTTTATTTTTATTTTTGGTCCAGATGCCCGAGTGAGTGTAGTAATTAAAAAATATTATTTTTTGAAAAAAGTTAAATCTTGTCTCAAGGCGCAATGCAATAATTTAGTGCACTAAAAAATCAAACCGCGCCATGAACTCGAAAAGCTCGTCGCAATTTCTATTTGATTGGTGTTGTAAATGCTGCTTAAATGAAGCATCACAGTGAAATTATGTGTGTTCTTTGCAAATGTTGTTCTTGTATCGTTTTCTTTAAAGGTGTGAAACTCCATGCAAACAGAAAGCCTGCAATCAATCGAATAAAAATCGCGACTTCTTGGACAAATTCACGGCGCAATCTCTTCTTTTTGTACTAAAAAACTGCCGCTTTCCAGTTCAAGCCATACCAACCTATAAATAAACCTTTATTTTTCATAAATGTGAAGATTTTATAAGATTTCAAACAAAGTGTCCGCTTGTTAGGTAAGCGGATTAAGATCTCAAAGAAATCAAACTAACATTTTTTTTCGAACAAAAAGTTATTCTAATCTTTTGGGAAAGTTGTAGAAAAGTTCATTTCGATTTGGAAGTGTACGGTTTGATTTCAAAAGTCTTAGGCTACCATAGAAGACTGACTAATATGAGTGAAAAGCGCTGAATTCGACTTGAAAATTGTGTAAATCTGAAGTCACTACTTCTCCTTAAAAATTAAAATTTTATTTTCAACCAGTGTGTTCACTTATTGGGGGCAGATGAAATAAAAAATTTCAAAAAAGTTGAACTGAACTGCCCTCGAACAAGAAAATAAGGTCTCGAAGAATCTGTCCGTAAAGTAAATCGATGCTTTTTTGTGTGGCTGCCGAACCAGCTGTTCGGTCTGCCGCACCGACTACTTCACATTTCTTTAAGATCAGCCTTAATTCTGCACTGACTATTGAATACAGCTCCCATCCAAACTGTGTACGCCATCTCCATTCATCCCTATCAAAATCCTCCTAACAAGGAAAGACTCCTTGAAGTGAAGTGGGTCCTACGTAGACCATGTGACCAGCGAGGCCTACCTCTGTGCGAGTTTTCTTCAGCGGTTCCGATCCTAGCACCCAGCATTCGTTACTCGATGCCCGAACACTATCGATGACGTCTTCAAATTCGTAGTGCCTGGAAAGCATAGCGCCATAAGAGCGGTAGTATAAACGACAATTTCTGTAGTAGTGCTCATATAATCAGGCAGAAGCCTTTGAACACCTTTCGGACGACGTGGTATAGAGTAGGAGCGATGGGTCCAGCGCAGAATTCGAGCTGGTCGTCACACAAAGGGAGCAGAGGGGTTTTCCAGCTTGATGCTTGGCCTACGACTGTATTGAGGTAGAGGAAAAATCATTACGACTTTTTATTCTATACAAATTCTTGGACGCCATGTCGGATAGGTGGTAGAGTCAACTACCCCTCTCTCTAATGTAGGAGAGTGGTACCTGTTTTCTTCGGCTTCTCCAACGCTGGAGAAGTCTTTACGCTTTGCTGATGTCTTTTTGTCACCGAACCGCCATGAATTAAGGTTTATTGCGAACTCAGAACCGAACACCAACCTCACTTGCGAGCCCATTATATAGAGAAACTAATCAAAGAGGCTCTTATCACAACAACAGCGGTATTGCTATCAGCTACAACTCCAACCACAAGCTACAGCAGAAGATTCTCGAAGCGTTACCTAGAGCAGTAAATGTAAATGTAAATGTAAATGTATGCATTGTATGTATGCATTCCAATATGTAGTTGTGCTCTCCCCCTCCATTGATCAAGCATCGTCTAAAATATACGCTCCTGAATGGCCACTGATCGCCAACATTTGTGTTGCTCTCAAAGACGAGATCATCTTCGAATCGACTATTCATCGTCTGTACAGCGCAACCGATCAGCACTAGTGTCGATCACCGGTATGTATAGCCGTTGCCACAAGGGAATCCAAGCGTTCATTAGTCTCCAGTTTCTCTCTTCTTCAAACATCGGTCGCTATTGAAAGTTGTTATCCAATGTATGCCGTGCCACACAAGGTTTTCAGGTGGATCTTCATTAAGCAGCGCCTGACGTTTCGACTTCTCGTCGTCTTCAGAGGCCTGAACGTGCTGCATAAGTCCACCCTGCGCTCTACTCAATTAATCGCTTTAACGGTCCTAGCATTTTCGACCTACACCTACGACCACGACAAGAGTCCAAATGGGAGAAACGAACCCACCAATTGGATCCACCACAAGGGCTGATTCGCCCACCTTAGCTGAGCCGTAAAGGCGTATCAGGCACACTGTGCATCACTGTCACCGACCGGTCTTCTACAGTCCGCAATGACACAGAAACGCCAAAAAGTGCCGTCATGTGTGAAGGATCGAACAATGGATCCGAGAACGAACTAATCGAGTACCAAACCCATTGGGTATTTATCTCTCACAGCTCCAACACTGCCTTGCACTAGTTTCACGACCTGTCTTGATATCCTGTGATTCCACTTTCGACATTGCCAGCTAAGACGACTTCTTCAACCGACTGCACTGAAAACCTCTTTTGCAGAGAAACTGCCGTTTATTAGTTACACGCGTTTGGCCTTTTCTATGTCTGCTGCAGCTCGCACGTTGTACCACTTTGCAATTTCGGACTCTACCCGATTGTCTTCGATCCGAATCAAGCCGAGAGCACAGACTAAGTCCACAGGGTTACCCAGCTTTTCCTGTGCGTCTGAGTTGTCTCTGGCCTTCTGATGTGAAGACTATCCTTCAGCGATGTCGTCCACTAATCATACTGCTCTTCAGGCAGGACATAGGCTCTTAAGAAAAGCCGATCTTTGCTATTCATGTTGAGTCGCATTCGATTACAACGTGCATTATGACCGCTCTCGGTCTTTCGGTAACGTTATGTTATAATATATGAAGACTGCAATGCCTTCAAGGCTTGTTGTCGAACTGAGCAGCTTCAGTAGCAGGATGGCAGAAGTGATTGCAATTGTTGCTCAGTGTGATAGCAGAACAGATATTCCCCGCTTAATGGTGTGTTTGTTGTGTCGTGCTGACAGATGCTTGAAGCTCCTTTAGAGCTGATGTGAGCTGCTCGACGTGAGAAATCGTCCTATTTGTTCCAATTTCGATATGGATCTGCCATTAAGATGACATCTTTAACTTGCTGCAACGAATAACATTATTTTTGATATCTTTAATCTCGAGCAGCTATTGTTCATTTCTTTCTTTTTCATGTTTCCTGCTTATAAGAAACTCGCCTCGCCTCTCCCCTTGTAGATGCGTCTGACTTTTTTCAATGCCTGCAGCAGTTCGTTGTAATTTTTGAAGTTGTTCATTTCGCTATCATCGTATGAACTTGGAGGTTATGCCTGCGCCGTACTTCAGAATATGCCTGTCTTTTGACTGGGACAAGACGAGGGCACAGACCCCAACCTAGACCGATGTCCAATTTCTCCTTTGTGTCTGAATTGCCTCTGCTTTGTTGACGTGAAGTTGATCCTTAAGCCGATGTCGACCCGCTGCTTATGGTGCTCTTAGTTGAGCAAAATCGTCCAGCCTGATGTTTTGAATAGCTCAGTTCGAGCTACGCACAAACAGGAAGGTCCGTCATCTCACGGCATTTGTATGATGCCAGGACCATTAAGATATTTCTTTTGCAGGTGCTCCTCGCTTCAGTGCCTAGAAAGCGGGAGTGAGCGCACATTTGGTTGAAGGGTCCCCAGAATTTTCTGGCATTTATTACTATAATATTATCTTCTGGTTCTAATAGCCATGCTTCCTCATCTTCGTTGAGTGTAGGTGGCGTCGAGCTTGTCGACCGTTGCAGAAAATAAAATTATTGCTTTCTCCGGTAGGCTTCGATTGAGGCTATAACCATTTCTAGGCAACAATTCTTGCGGTATTTCTGGATGATTGGTAGATAACTCCGGTAACTCTTTCACTAGATGGCTGCATTTCTCAACGCTTTCTTCTTGAGTTCTTCTTTGTGTGTGCGTACTCCTCCGAACCTTGGTCGTCTTGTCCTTTTGTCCTTCTCGTTTGTTCTAGTGCTGTCGTACTTAAACCGTAGATGTACAATTTGTATGAGTGCTCACCGGTGGTTATGTAGGGACGGGACTTGAAGCGTTTATGGGAAAAAAAGGTCGAACAACTGAGTTCAAGAGGAATGCGCAGAATAGAATAGAATAGAATAGAATAGAATAGAATAGAGTACACCATACCCATCGTATGAGTACTTATATTTGGCGCTATCATTATCACTTCCTTCTTCATATCACTTGGTGATACGGAAAGTCGTTCTTTCGAGGACCAACTACTTTCAGAACACCCATCGCCTGAGACGGCAACTCCGAGAAATGCCTTTAAATAGAGTCCCTATGCTCCCAGTCTCGGGTTGCAGCGACATAGAGGTGCGACCTGAAGGCCACACCACCTTCACTGCTTTGGCTACAGTAGAATTCCTTCGGCTAGGGTGCCATACAAACTGCGTAAATGGAGAAACGGGCAGATCACCGGACTTTGTGAATCGTTCCTTTTACACCCACACGAGAACTTTCTCGTGGGCCCTTCTGCTAGGGACAAGATTCGTGTCCTTTACGTCAACTATACGACCACCAGCAGAAGCTGCCCCGCACCGCCAGGAGAGTCCAAAGGTGTCACACACGAGAAGAAAATTCTACGCCGTTGCTGATGAGATTTCAAGCTGATACTCCACTTCGTGTGTCCTTAACAGCATTGAAGGTCCAAGTGTACGCCGCTCAATACCTGAATTTGCCCGACACCGTTCATTTGAAAGGACCGCAGCGCGACAGTGTCTGTCTACTCCGCGACATCCGCGTCCAAATGCTGAGAGAAGAACGTTGGACTCGGACGAAAGTGGTCCTTATTCTCCCAACCAGGCTTCTTCCGCCAACCACCTACTCCGCAGTTTGAACCGCCAATTTCTTACTTACTTTGATAATTTGATTGTCCTTTTGTCGGCTGGATTCTTCTCAGTGGGGACCACAACTCTTCCAGGCTGCTCGGTCTCTGACAGATTGCATGCAGTGAGGCAGACTCCGCTCTCTAAAAGATCTTGAGAATGAGTCTGCCCATCTGGTTGGCGGTCGCCCCAGTGGTCTCTTATGGTCTCTCGGAAGCCATTCTGTGACACGGAGACTCCATCTATCGTCCTTTCGTCGAAGCAGGTGCCCGTCCCAGCGATATGTGGACTTCTTCATGTACTGCAGCGGATCTGCTAATTGCGACTTCTCCTTTAGCTCCGAGCTTCGTAGGCCTTCTTGCGTTTGCTGACGAAGGCTTGCCCACAGCAGACATCTCTCCAATGAACGATGCGTACTCTGGCGATTGTCTTATTGTCGGGCCAGGTTTCAGTCGCGTAACACATCGCAGGCAGTACAGAAGCGCTGAATATCGAGGCCCTGAGGCCGGCATCCTTGACCTGATCGGTGACTTCGCGAATCGAACTGAAGGCTGCCCATGCTGCGCGTCTCCTGCAGGCGATTTCAGGAGCGAGGTCGTTACCCATGTTCACCTCTCTTCCCAGATAGACGTAGGAGTCGACCTGTTGTAGAGCGATTCATTTAACCTTACGAGTCCCGTGTCACGCTCCTGGTTGACCATAAATTGTATTTTGGACATATTCATGTCCAATCCAATCTTCACACCTGCCACATTGAGCTCGTTCAACATCTCCTCGACTTCTGCCGTGCTGGTAGAGATGAGAACAATATCGTCGGCGAAGCGAAGATTGCTGATCCGTTTACCGTCCACAAGGTAGCCTTCATCGTCCTAGCCCAAGTCCTCCATGGCATTCTGGAGTGCCGCTGTGAATACCGTCAATTTCAGAAAATTCGATAATCAAACGGAACTCCACACTTAGGTCGTCTACTTTTTCAACGAGCAGCCGCGCAGTTCAAAGCCGAGGAGGTGGAAAAGTTGCAGCAAACTTGCGCACGTGTTTCAGACTATGATAGATACAATGTGGCTGATTGATATGTCAATTCGGTACAAGTCGCGTAGGTGAGCAGCGGAGCGGGGGTGCGGTAACGGCAGAGCACCGACCGTACTCACGCACTGTACCGTAACCACTCCAGCCAATCAAACCCGAAACGAACACGCCCCTTCTATGGCACTGCGGGGCTCAGCCGCACAGGCAGAGCCCGTGAGGTATCGATCAACGGTCAGCTGTTAGGTTGGAGAAGGGGTTGAGACGAGGCATGCGGAGGAACTCCGCCACGCGTTCCATCTAAGCTAAACGTGATGAAATAGCCTACAACCCAGAGTTCCTTCCCTTGCCAAAGCCGTGCCCGAAGGGCACGTCTGCGTCCATCTGGGAAGTTCAACAAGCTCGCCACGGATGTCACTCAACCTACACGTGCTGAAATGGCCCACAACCCGGAGTTCCTTCCCTTGCCAAAGCCGTGCCCGAAGGGCACGTCTGCGTCCATTTGGGAAGTTCAACAAACTCGCCACGGATGTCAGCCAACCTACACGTGCTGAAATGGCCCATAACCCGGAGTTCCTTCCCTTGCCAAAGCCGTGCCCGAAGGGCACGCCTGCGTCCATTTTTGAAGTTCAACAAACTCGCCACGGATGTCACTCAACCTACACGTGCTGATATGGCCCACAACCCGGAGTTCTTTCCCTTGCCAAAGCCGTGCCCGAAGGGCACGTCTGCGTTTATTTGGGAAGTTCAACAAACTCGCCACGGATGTCACCCAACCTACACGTGCTGAAATGGCCCACAACCCGGAGTTCCTTCTCTTGCCAAAGCCGTGCCCGAAGGACACGTCTGCGTCCATTTGGGAAGTTCAACAAACTCGCCACGGATGTCACCCAACCTACACGTGCTGAAATGGCCCACAACCCGGAGTTCCTTCCCTTGCCTAGTCGTGCCCGAAGGGCACGTCTGCGTCCATATGGGAAGTTCAACAAACTCGCCACGGATGTCACCCAACCTACACGTGCTGAAATGGATCACAACCCGGAGTTCCTTCCCTTGCCTAGTCGTGCCCGAAGGGCACGTCTGCGTCCATATGGGAAGTTCAACAAACTCGCCACGGATGTCACCCAACCTACACGTGCTGAAATGGCCCACAACCCGGAGTTCCTTCCCTTGCCAAAGCTGTGCCCGAAGGGCACGTCTGCGTCCATCTGGGAAGTTCAACAAGCTCGCCACGGATGTCACTCAACCTACACGTGCTGAAATGGCCCACAACCCGGAGTTCCTTCCCTTGTCAAAGCCGTGCCCGAAGGACACGTCTGCGTCCATTTGGGAAGTTCAACAAACTCGCCACGGATGTCACCCAACCTACACGTGCTGAAATGGCCCACAACCCGGAGTTCCTTCCCTTGCCTAGTCGTGCCCGAAGGGCACGTCTGCGTCCATATGGGAAGTTCAACAAACTCGCCACGGATGTCACCCAACCTACACGTGCTGAAATGGCCCACAACCCGGAGTTCCTTCCCTTGCCTAGTCGTGCCCGAAGGGCACGTCTGCGTCCATATGGGAAGTTCAACAAACTCGCCACGGATGTCACACAAACTACACGTGCTGAAATGGCCCACAACCCGGAGTTCCTTCCCTTGCCAAAGCCGTGCCCGAAGGGCACGTCTGCGTTCACCTAGGTAGTTCAACCAGCCCCGCCACGGGGTCCACCTAAACTACATGTGTTAAAATGGCCCACCTTCTCACTACCAACCTCGAAGGCAGTACCTCGCAGAGGAGGCGCATTCGATCGATGCCGTGGCTGCCGCGATTACGGTAGAAGTAACGACGAGTTCGCCGCACCCTCGCGGCCGCTACCGCACCCCGCCGCCGTCACCGCACCCTCCGCTGCTCACCTCCGCGACATGTACCGTCAATTCTTCAGTGCCAAACGAGGCTCTGGGGTGGATTAGTTTTATTGAGCGGCCCAACGTTATGGTACTTCTCGCTGTCATCGTTGGCCCGCTGCTCGACCGTTCGGCTATTGGTGTACTACCCTTCACGCCGGCGATACGAATTACGCGGTGACGGCGACGCACTTCCCGCATCGTGGGCAGTCCATACAGATTTGTAGACAGAGGCATTGCTGAATTTTCGGCAACTTGGCAGGTCTCGTCAAATTCGTTCGCGTCCTCTTTCGCCCTTCATGTTGCTCGTTCATTTCGTGTGTTTTTTTTTCACTTGCTGTTTTTCTCATTGCATTTTTCGTTGCTGCTAAGTCAGGGCCTGTTCATACTTCGCGACAAGAGCAACTCGTCGCCCGTGCAAAATATGCATATCGATTAAAACCGAGCGCGCGCCGCCGAAAAGTGTTCATACTCGAGCGCCGGCGTCGTCGCTCCAGTCGCTCTTGTCGCTGCGCACGCCACGCGCGCTGCGCTCGCTACGCTCTCGTCGCTCGTGCAAGACATGCGAATCGATTAAAACAGAGCGCGGGCGGCCGAAAAGTGTTCAGTGCACTCGAGCGCCGGCGTTGTCGTTCCAGCCGCTCTTGTCGCTCTAGTCGCTGCTGTCGCCTGTTCATACTTCCGCGCGCTGCGCTCCTGTCGTTGCTATCGCGAAGTATGAACAGGCCCTCAATAAGAGGCAATTTTCTCATCCGAGGAAACAGCTGAAGAGGACTGAATGGCAAAAAAGATGAAAAGAATAGATAAAAAAAGCTGACGTCACCACAAGATCAATTCCATGAAAAGCGTTCAAATTTCACATTTATGTGCTAGACACCTCACGGCTTAAAGATGAGCAGTCCAGTACAGAAATGTTCCTGTACCATGAATACTAGAACAGCAACAAATTCAAATAGCATAGCTTACGACAGAAATGCCAACGAAAAATAAACAGTCAGCGCAATAACAGAAATTTTTGAGCGCTATTCTCCTAGTTCCCTTGCTTACATGTCTCTACTTTGCAAGAAATTTGAGGCCACAATTGCTACAGAAGTTCAGAACAAGGCGATTGGAGGTAGCAGAGGGTTTATCGTCATCAGCGACGATGCCCTTCGCCCCGCCCCTCGTTAATAAGGCCGGGGTGTCGCCCTACTGCATAAGTTGGTTATTCATTTATTCATTTTATATGTCAAAAAGACGTGATCCAAATTCGGAACAAAAGGAAGACGAACAGCCACGTGCAGAAAACGAAAATAAAGAAAGGAGAGCTGGTACATAAAAAAACATTCACAAAAATGGCAGTAGCGGCTCCTCAGTATCCAAAAAAGAATGTTATCCAACGTCGTTCAACAGAGACATAACATCAGCTCTGTTCATACCGTTCAAAAAATAAACCACTGAACCACCAAACATACGGTAATAGAACAATCCTACCTTTCAGATGTTCGGACTAACCAACATAGGGCCCATGACGAAACGATCCTACTTCGACGGTCCCCAGTGACATATATCGTGAATGACGGCACGACAACTGTTCCCATGAAATCTACGACTACCTCATTGTAACGTGGTCCCACATGGAAAATTTCGAACTATATCAAGAACTACAAACAGTGGCAGTTGGTTTCTATGCCTCAGAAGGCTTTGGGGGATTATAACAAAGGTCTTAAAGCGAAGCGACGTCGCACCCGGTAGCCATTTGGTGGGTCACTAATTGACTAAGATCGTATACTTGTTGAACTTTGATTTTTCAAAATAAAATAAAAAATCAAGCCAAGGCACATTCCTCAAGCCAATAAATTCGGACAACCCATGATGGACTTGATGGGCACGAAGTAGCTCTCTCAAGGAAATGACCCAGAGGGAGAACGTTTTGTCTTACCATTTGCAGCGCGAACTGAACCCCTCCATGCTCCGTCGCTTCCAATCAGGCATAACGTTGAAAGAGCTCGTATGTCGGATTTTAAGCTGACTAAGACAGCTTCAGACCTCACCTCTTTACTTCAGCACAGCTGTGTGGCCGCTTCATCGAACGTAGTGACTCGTGGAGAGCGGCTACAGGTAGCGGTGCTGCCGCTGCCGTTGTTTCAGTCTGGAATCGCGCGGGTCGTGGCCTCTTTAAAAACCCCGAAAGATCAATGCTCACACGCGACGAACCTTTGGCCGTTCCTGTGGAATGATTCGCATCAACCACGATGATAGCGGCTGTTGAAGCGTCTGAAAACATCAGTGATAAAGAAGGAATTGGCAAAGTGCACTCTATTTCAATGGAAACAAGGACATACGTTGAGAAACTCAGCGCTCAGCACTTTCTCCACCGGAGTTGTGGGAGTGGTTTGTGATGAAGCGGAATCCTGTGGAATTAGATCAAACGACGACGCTGTGTCCGAGCTCTCTATTTCGGCTTCAGGTGCTTCCGGGGACGAAGTGGCCTGAAAGGAGAATGGTAGGCTGCGAGCCAATCACGTGGAAGGCCTCGTTTGTACTTAATCGCCGCAAGAGTGAAAATTACCAATATTGATTCGGTCGCGCGGATATCGGTAATTTTGACTAGGATCCGCCGCGGTACCTAAGAGTAGCAGTAACAGTGCAATAGATTCCATCCGGACTGCTACAGAATTTGGCTCTCGACAGGGCTCTAAACTTCTATAAAGATGTGAACACCCGCACTTCTCCACCGCCGCTCGTCTCCGATTATCGACACCGGGAACAGCCGCCGCCGAAAATAGTATATAAGCGGAGGACCATTCCCTGGGAGCCGATCTTCCCGACGCTGGCGCCTTTGCCCTCTCCTCGCCCCAACCGTTCGGTTCCTCCAAACGCAAACTGGAGTGGTAGCGTTCAAAAGACTATCTCACCTCATACCATACACTCTCAATAAAATAATCTGCGAACTCCATATTTTGTTGTCATTTCCGGTACGGGATCATCTCCCAATCTTGACCCTGATAACCTGTCCGTTAGGTTATTATCGCAGTGGCAGACACAGCAGAGCAGTGCGCAGGTAAGACTCGGCCATGGAGTGGCCGCAGCACAACACCACATGAGTGCCACACTCGTTTCCACCATGCAGCAGACTCCTATGGGACGCCATGTCGTTTGTCTTCAAGCGCCAATACACAATAACGAATTAGGTCGCCAACAACCACAGTTCTGTGTACACATACTTCACGAAATAGCCAAGATTCGAACGAAACTTCGAGTACAGGACAGTGCAGGGGATTTAACCCTCACTATGCAGCTTAAAAGGGTTTCCCGGAAGCCGCCTAGAGATAAGTTCATACCCTTCAATGGCAGAGGCTCGCTTGGGCAAATAATACCTATTGAAGTAAGTTTCCAGCTTCTCTCGTCATAAAACCTCGACATTGTAGATAATAGTTGTTAGTGTTTTACTTTGTGCCGTTCGAGGTTGTTATGGTGGACCTTTATTGCCAGGCCTAACGTTTCGACGCTTCCGTCTTCCTCAGAGGCGTTAGATCCACCAAAGGAGCCGCAGCTCTCTGTTAGTACGACCGGTCGTAGAGAGTCAGAGAGTTAGCTCTGACTTATAGCGAATCTACCTAGGTCTAGCAATATCTAACTTCCCTGGTACCCTGCTCACCTTTATCACATCGAACTCAGCCATAATGGATGACATATCGGCTTCCAACGCTCCTGGACCAGAAGGAATCCTCTTCAGCCATCTCCTCACCTGTAATAAGCCTCAGTAATGTTAGTTCTCCAGGTAACACTACTTTTTAAGCAGCCAACTTGGACGTAAAGGTGAGCTTTAGGAATTTCATAAAATCAGATTCCCGGAATTCTTAAATGTGGTCGCTTTTGTGTACATTCTCTCCTCTATTGGTGCTCACTGAATGCTGGAAGGGGTGACCAAGGAGCTTTTTTCAAATTTTCTAGATGTTATTGAATGTATAGACAGTTGCTCCTAATCCACGACTACTTCCATTCTGTTACCTTCAGCCATTTTAATACACCAGAACCATCGTCACGTCGACTACGACGTCCTCGCAGAAGCAGATCAGCGAGAGAATCTGCTCACGATCACGTTGCATTGACTAATTAATGGCAAACCCTAGATTTTT
This sequence comes from Heligmosomoides polygyrus polygyrus, assembly GCA_947396885.1. NCBI lineage: Eukaryota > Metazoa > Nematoda > Chromadorea > Rhabditida > Heligmosomidae > Heligmosomoides > Heligmosomoides polygyrus. The sequence continues at coordinate 16,628,897 of OX377204.1, forward strand.
GATGTCTAGAGGATCAAGCTCTTCAGAAATATTGGCTCCCGCAGTTTTGTTCCGGATTACTTTTCAGCGTTGTCGCTTATTTCAATGTCTGGAAAAGTCCAAGAGGCATTAGGAAACAGAACTTCACTCTACAAATAAAAATCTCTTTGAATTGTAAAAAAAGGTGTTTGAGCAAGTGGCTTCGAAGTGCTTCCCTTCGAATTTCGACGCCACGAAAGCAGCGATAATGGTGACTGGGACACCCCGAAGTTACGAGACCACTCTTACTGAAGCAACCTTAAGTCATCGAAGTTGCAGAACTTTATTGCTGCAACAACGTCACCATTGACGTGAAGAGAAAGAAAATTCCGGTGTTCTAAAGGCTATACGTAACAGGTCACAACCTAAAGTCATTAGAATTAACCACACCAACGCTTACTGTAAGTCGAAATTGAATAAAACTAAATTTTCTCAGGTCTTCTACGTAGCATTCGCACACCTATTCCTACTGACACATCTTCCTGTAGTTGTGGCCAATTCTGGTTCTAATAACTCCTCTCGGCATAAGCACCACAGCACTCACCGACTCCACCTGCTGCTTGCTCATACTGTTCGGATTCGTCGGCGTGGATCGCATCCGTAGCACCGATTTGTGTGACATCATATGGTCATCGTCGTACTCTTCCATGTCCATAGGTAGACTTTCACCCGGCATTGGCTAAACGAGACCCCATTACTAGCCCCATGTGGGAAACGCTCGCAAAACCTAGGCACGATATAAGAACAGATTTAATTCTTCTGTGCATAGCACGTTTGTCATGATGACCCTTCATGGAGCGTCCTTCCATAATGTACTGTCGGTGATCGATTATTGTTGTATTATAAGGGCAACGCAAATCGAAATGGATGGCATTCTCAATACGTAATCTCAGTACATAAAGTTCACTCGTGAAACTCCGTTCGAAGGTTAGTTACCCTACCTGGACACCCAAGAGAGGGTATCAAACGGAGTTTTTAATAAGAAATGATACTGTAAGGCAGCTCGAAAATCTCAATTCATGCAAGATCTGCTCAACCTACAGCAGTAAACTGTGCCGTACTTCGTATAGAACGACACTAGGTGTATGCACGAGGCGCGAGATACGATAGGAATCACACATGTTAGCTTCCAACATCGCAAGTGGTACGAATCACGACGACGTGATCGGACACCACACCGCCATGATGAAATCTGTGCCAAGATCAAGTTTGTCTTCAAATTGCCCTTCATCTCTGATGACGTAACGCCGTTGCCTATTGCAAACATGAACGACGATACTGTTTTGGTCAACTAAGCGAGAAACAACATCAAACGGCTCCTTCTTCGAAATAGTTTTTACGACCGCATTTGCGTGATGGCGAACTGTGTTATCTGGCCGTTTAGGAGAGATAGAGACCGCACACAAAGGATGTTGTTGACCATGTCTAGTGTTTAATCTGTGGAGAGCTATACGCTTCTGTGTTCATTAGTATAGATTTGCAGGAGAGATCTCAGTTGCTCAATGGTGGTCTTATAGCTGAGCTCTCTCTCAGCGCTGGTGGAATAACAGTGAGTTTGGTACGCTTTAGAAAGGCATTCCTTGACATTCGTATGAACCCACTGTAACTGGAGATTTGAAGAACTGTGCCTCCTTACGCCAGGCCGCAATAAACGTACCATCACAACAAACCTGTGGGACACAGAAAAATTCAGTCTACCCATTTCTAGACTTTTCTAGCGCTTTTGTGAGACCGTATCAGCTGACATCTCAAGAGCAGTTCTTCATGCGATAAGAAATTTGCAAAACACCCCATCCTTCGCCAACAAAGGGTCATTCCCACGGTGTGAAGAGAGGCACGATAAGGAGACCAACACTTCACGGCGGTACTATACAATTTCACAGAAATGGACGATTTCACCCGAAATATTACCACACCTTGGAGACCGAATATACCACTTGCATGTCAAATATGAAAATTTTCACATCAAACTTGACACCTTTTAAATAAAGTTAGACACTGTTGCACAGCAATCAAATTGCTATGCGAACTGTCCAATTTAACTGTATATTCCATTTAAAAACTGAATATTCCCCCCCCCCAATAAAACGGACTTAGCGAGATGTCATATCAATAACTAGGGATTAATATCAGACATAGAAATGTCGAAAATTGAGTTTTAAAAATGTTCGCCAGAAGCTATGAACTCATTAAGAACTACTACTACCTAGTGACCACCGTATATTTGATGATCTGCGTGTATACAGTCGTGCGAATTATAGCGTTGTATTCTAGCCTAAAAGGCCCCACAGAGTTCTGCGGCAACGCCGCTCGCCTTAATGGTTAAGGATAGGACAGGGACGCCGCCGGCGGCGAGCTCTGCGTCTCTGCCCTATGGTTAAGCATAGGGCCGCGGCGCTGCCGCAGAACTCTGTGGGGGCCTTAAGCCCTAGTTTCCACTTGCGCCGCCACGCAGTGCGGCACCACGACCACCATAAGTATCGATTTTTCGCGTCGCCCGGACGATACCTATCGCGACCATCGTGCCGCGCCGCGCAGCGACGCAAGTATAAACTAGGGCTAAAGCGATTAACTCAGGATCAAACCTCAGTTAAGACCAGATTTTGCGGATCAATTCGATTAAGAGGGGGCCAGCTATACGTACGCATGGCGCAATCTATTCCTTTGGAAATAAAAACTGCTGTCTTCCTGCATTTCAAGACAAGCCTAAGCCGTTATTTTTACTTGAAAATCAGAAGTTTTATGAAATTTCAAACATTTTGTTCACTTCGTCGGGCAGGTGAATAAAATAATTTGATGAAAATCATGAAAAAATTTGACTTGGAATATGTTCAGTTTGACTTCAAAACCAGAAAGCTTATTTAGAATGGTGTCCTATTTAGTTTGAAAAGTGCCCAATTTTACTTGAAAGTGTTAAACAGACAAGAATGCGTAACAAGGAAATGCCTCGTTACGAAAGTCAAGAGTAAATCACTAGACGGACCGAGGTGTGTTGTCGTTATACACCCCTAGAAGCAAAAATTGTAGCATCTGACACTGACAGAACGTAAACCAGCGTTTTTGACACCTACGTTCCGTATTTCTTAGCTTTGATGCTGTAGTAATTCTTCTGCAGCCACTGCTATCAATTGGTTCAAAACAAACACCCGTCGAATCAAGACCACTACAAGAAACGAACCCTGCTATCGTGCTTCGATGATGTCCGAATCGTGCCGAACGACAGCAATGTCGAACGAAGACCAATCGCATCCGACTCAAATGAGACGTGGGCCGATTCACGCGCCGACATATCGATATGAGCGAGGCTGAACGTACAGAAACTGTGCATCTGAGCAAAACAGGGTTGTAACTTTTGAACTGTTTGGATTTTTTCATAAATATTGAAATTTCTTATTATACAGGGTGCGCGCTCTTATTGTTTTTATTGAGTCAATTAGTTTAAGCTTATCTCAGTCAAACATAACAATAAATGGTTTGGTTTTTCAAGATAGTGAAACGTTCCTGCCACCGTTCTTAAATCATTGAGCTTTACCGTCAAGGCTTCTCGGCACGCTACATTCACCACCGTCTTGGAGTTCATCAAAGTATTATGAATAGGTCCATCAGACGCTAAGAAGACCTGGGAACCGAGAATGATAGATCCGGACGAGAAAGACACGTATCTGTGACAACTATGGACAACATAAGGAAGGTACGTGAACGAATTCGCAGGAAGCCGGCACTCTCGATCCGCCGGTTGTTGGGAAAGTGGACATCATGGAGACGTCGTTGAGAAGAATCTTCCGTAAACTGGGACTTAAGGCCTACAGGAAGATCCACGTGCACCCTCCTGGACCTTCAAACAGGAAGGAGTTCCAGCTCACAGAGCAAGAATGCTGCAAGACTGGTGCCAAGGCAACTTTCCGCCATTCATCAGCTTCCACGAGTGGCCAGCCAACTCTCCGGATTTGAATCCGATGGATTACACGGTCTGGCCTGCTCTGGATGCCAAAGCCTGCTGGAAACCTCACCGCCCCGTGGATCCTTTGAGGAAAGGCGTGGGATGAGCTCAACGCGTCTTACTTGCGTGCCGAAGTCGATGCCTTCCCGAAGCGTTTCAAAGTCTATATCGATGCCGATGGAGATATCTTCGAATCTCAATGTTGCGTATAGTTTACAATAGACTGATAAACATTATCTCATCGTTGGTTTCTCGAAAGTACCGCATTTTCTCTCTCGACGAATTGAAAACCTTGTCGCCATAATTTTGGCGCACCCTGTATTTCTCAAAGCTTTGCTCGCCAAGATCTCTAATCCAACAGCAAAAGAGTTACAAGACGTGACCATCAAGCGAATCCCTTTATTTTGGGGAGATTGCCAGGGTCTACCACTTCTTACCAGATAAAGGAGAACCATTAGGCTTAGTTGATAGTTAAGGGGCTACGTGAAGTGACAGTGCCGGAACCACCAACACCGATTAGGAAGATAGGAAGACCTATGTGATGGTTCCTCTGCTGTCTCGTCGCCTGCCGTATAGAAACCCTTAAAGCCTCTTTGGATTGGAGCAACTCTGACAAACACCCGTAGCAATAATCCGAATTCCTATGTGGGGCCATTGCCAACAATGAAAACTCTGAATTACCTGGACAGCACCTCGGCCACGCTTGAAGTGCCACCAGTTCCACGCAGTTTCTCCAGCATCTGCTTGCATTCCCCTGAAACACAACGCTGCGCCGTGAACTCGACCATCAGCAAGAAATCGTAGGTAAAGTATGGACCCACATATGTTCCTATAAAGAGACTGCTGTTGACCTTCAAGAGACCGCTCACGATGGTTCATTATTACGTCTAACTCGTCGAGCAGCTCCTGCTCTCTTGCACGGATTAGCAACATCTGCTGCGACATCACAGATCGGACCTCTTTACGAGCCTGAAACTCCTAAAAACAGTTGCACGCAGTGTTAAACGTCCGAAATCCCTTGTAATTAGTTTTGCACCGAGTACCCTAACCGAAATTACATCACTGTGTAAACGCTCACTCCCACATCTTGAGCTACAATATGAAAATGAAGGAGAATTGGGAAGTACTAGTGTAGAACAAGCAGAAGAGAAAAGGATGAAGAGAAAGTCTTGATCAAAAATTCTTTTGTACACCATTTTTCCCTTAAAATGCAAATTTTATTCGCTTGAAAAACCACCAACAAGAGGGCAGGAACTTCTTCTGGTGTCTTTCACGTTTGTGTTCTCTTCGAAGTGGCCCGTCAAGGGGCTGAGTCGCGTGGTTGACACGAAGGACCCAACTGTCGTCCCGAGTTGCAATATCCGTCTATATCAAGTTCTTCTTATGTGGGCGGAGAAGCAACTATTCATAAACACTGATCCCCGACCCTTGTTAGAATCCCATAGTTTCTGTGAAGCTCATGGTCATCTATAATTGATCTCAATACGGTTACCAAAGCCGTGAAGCCAAAGTTACTAGGGTATATTCCAATCACACAGGGCAGGATTTGACCATGAAAGGAGTAGAATGCTTTCTGGATAATCCTACAAGCATTTCTGTACTTTACTGCAGAATCTTACCTGATCGATGTTCGTTCTGAGCTGCGCCCTCACTGTCGCCACTCGGGCGGCCGCATTCTCCAGGATCATCAGCTTCTGTGCCAGCCCGTGCTCAAGCGATCGGCCCTCCATTCCTTACCTGAAAAGGGCTGTATGGCGAAAAGGTATTAAAAAGCAAACGTGAGCGCTTCAAAACAAAATTGCGACGTTTAACAAATAATAACTTCAAAAAAGCAGTGAAATAAGAATATAAAAAACGCCGATGAAGACCAGGAGGAAAAAGAAAACGCCCACGACTCTGTATTCCATGGAATTGAAATGAAAACGGCCACGAGTGTGTATTCCATGGAATTGAAATGAGCACGAAAAATAACAGATTTGGAGATCTTCGAATAGAATGACAACCTAATCTATGAATCCATAACATAGGGAGATGAGCATATCTCTCAGAAACAACTCTCAGGTGAACAAGAAGAGTAGCCTGAGGAAAGCTAGCATGCTGTCTCTAGCTGTCCTTGCGTAGTCGAGTTATTGCTTCCAGGAAATGTCTTTATCGCCACCTCTAATTGCTTTTCGTATTTGAACTTATTCGTTTTGGTCATTTCGCCTAACTTTCCCAGAGTTGTGTCTAGTCGCAATTTGTTTAACTGTTTACCCCGTCTTACTTGTACCTATGTTTGAGACGTCTTCGTAGGCCTATAAATGAGTAAATAAATATTCAAAATCACCGAGCAGAAAACTAAGACCAACTAAAACAATTTTCCCTTTGTTTTGGCTTTCTTTCGTTTCTCTCTAGACCTATGTGTTATAGATGTAGATTTGCAAGGCTTTATAAGTGCTTTCTAGTCCTCTACACGATTATCAGATGTCGAATTCTTCAAAGCCCCTACTGTTCAATTCCCATCTCATCGAGAAAAAAAAAACAAGCGCAGCGAACAAACCTATCCCTCGAAACTTGAATAAAAGCTCCACCTAGCGTTTACTATTCGAATAAAAACTGCAGACGCAACGTCACACCACGTAGCGGCTGTTCAAAACAAAACAATTGGACACTAATTGCTCCAAAGTGCAGTCAAAAACTCGTATTCCAATGGCAATATCGATATATTTCATTTACAGCGTCAAATTGGAAAATTTTTCCCGCAAAACGGACACATGGGTCAAAATACAGCAAAAAAAGAGTTAAAATGTAGAGAACAAGTAAATGGTATGAATATAAATGAAATAAAAGGTTCCCTGGCCACTTTCATCACTCGAACCTCGCCACTTACGTCTTAGTCTTACACGCGTTGGTCTTCAGTGAGGAACCGTCTTTGGATGTCATTTAAATGAAACACGACACCTTTTAAGAGATCATTTTTAGCTGAAGTTTGTTAGCTTTATTCGGAAAATTAATAGACTTCCAAGATGTCTAATAAATAATTACAGATTCTGAATAACTGCAAAATTAGCACGCAAAAATCTGATTTTTTTTAGGAGCAAAACCAAAAACGTTACATCATATGATTAGACTAAAGAGGAAGGTCAATGAGGTGCCCATGGAGTTTCTCAAAGCGACCTATTTAGGGTTTTACGGCTTTGTCTGTAAAGCATTATAATGGTTTCCAAATTTCCTGTGGACCGCTGGGTAGGTCAAAAATTGCAAAAAACTGTAGCGCTTCAGTGCGGCCTTGTAACGCAAAACTGACACCTGGAATGTTGAGGACAAATGAGAAAAGCGAACACGATACTCTGCAGGGGCTGAAATGCACTCTGCATTGATAAAAAAGCAAAAAAACCGTTAGCAATGCAGAGTGCATTTCGGCCTCAGTAGGGTATCGTGTTTACCTTTCTAATTCGTTCTTAACATTCCAGGAATCAGTTTTGCGTTATTGCCCCCACTGAAGCGGTACAGTTTTTTGCCATTTTTGACCTACCCAGAGGTCCGCAGGAAATTTGAAAACCACTATGGTGCTTCCTAGGCAACGCCCTACAACCCTTTATAGGTCGCTTTAAGAAACTCTACAGTCACCTCTTTGACCTTCCTTGTAAGTAATGCAACCCCAGTGTGTCCCAGTTCTTAGTCTATTGATAGCGAATATACTACCTAAGCCGAGTTTCATATTAAACAATGGCATAGCAAACGCTTGCAAAAAATGCGCACAATTCTCCAATACCACAGCTCCTTGTGAACACCGTCATTCAGTAGAAGGTAGTGACGAATTGGTTAAGTTCACGGCGCATTCTCTTCGTATGATGCATGGAAAATTGTCCCTTTTCTAAACTTTGAATAAAACTAAAGCATTCCTATACCTAAAGGAAGAAGAATTCCACGGACATTCGAGGAGCGTAGCCATTTTCGGACGATTAACGCATTTTCGATAAAAGTTTAAAAATACATTTTTCAAATCGAACATTTTGATTTGTTTAGTTTTCCCATTTTTATCATTAACCTTCGGTTCAATTGAAAATTTTTTTTTTCGACTTTTTGAGTAGTGCCCAGTTTAGTCCGAAACACGTCCATTTTAAATAAATAATAATTAACTTCCGAAAATAAATGAGTTTATACCTCCGATCTCTCTGGTATAAATACGAATTTGAATTATCGAACAGATAAGCGAGGCAGTGGAGTTACTGGCAGCGAGGCAGTAGAGAATTAGCTTCGATTTGGAAGTTGAAAACGCTCGTGAAGGCGGTGCAGCATAACTCTGCAGCCAATACTTTCGCTTCCATTCTGAGAACTAGAAGCTTGAAGAGGTAAGCGTCGCATTCTAATAGTGACAAATGTTCAAAAATATGAGCTGTAGGACTCGTAAAGCTGTTGAGCCAGGATTGGTATGTTTCTTTATTCCGTCTAAGGTTCGGCGTAACCGCCTTCTTCAGAGCCTGTAAAACAAAAAGACTTGGGGAATCACTGACTCATTCACTAACGCTTACAGCATCTGTAACTTGAACATGAACTGAAACTGTGACTTGAAACGATTCATGGCAAGTGATTCCCCAATTCCTTTTGTCTTTTCCAGGACCTGAACAAGGTGGTTACTCCGAAACATAAGCCAATACCGCCTTAACACCTTTACGAGATCCTACGACAACAGATATAGGACATGCCAAAACCCAGCGACAGTAGAACATCGAGCATTCTGCGCAAAAATAGCTTTCAAATGAGATGTGGTGAAGAACACGCTCCTCGGACACGACCACGACTATCATGTGACAAATTGCAAAAACAATCCGTCGAGCCGGATTCGAACCAGCGACCTAAGGATACCTGCTCACTCTACAGTCCTCCGCTCTACCAACTGAGCTATCGACGGCATGTCGTCGCCACTCGTAGCGCCGCTAATGCACTCGGCGGGCGGGTTCCGCGCCGAACTACGCTCTTCGGCGGACTGGCTCAGAGATCGCCGTCACCAGGAGACCGCTGATACACAGCTTATGCTGGTCTCTGTCACATGCAGCCATCTGTTTATTAGCGCCGGTCATAGAACGACGTCACATGGCGCTGGCTGGTCCAGCTCGTCTCCTAAGACGATCAACAGAGCGAGACCTCAGACTGCCTTAATAAACCGGCCATTCAAAAGCGCTTAACCAGCAAAGACAACAAAATATCACTACCACGACAACGCTTATGGTTAGATTACTAAAGAGTGCGGGAAACACGATCGAATGTACTACTAGATTACTAGATCGCCAAGCCTCCTCAACATGCTAGAGCTCTCAGATTCTTTACGGAGCGAACACCTCCATAGTATTGAGAAGCCGACCTCTGAGAACTAAAAGCTGATAAATCAAAGACTGAACAGAGGAAAAGTCGAAGAACCAGCCCATTCGGTGACCACGGTCTCCTCCCGAACGAAAAACGCCTGTCCGTGGCGACGAAAAAGTTCAAATAACAGTGAAAAGCAATCAGTTCGTCGAGGGCTCGCGCCGCCACGTCGCGTTATCGCCGAGCGCCTGTCGCCGTCCGTGTGTCTTCGCAATATCGAACAACAAATAGAGACGCTCTCGGGCGATATGAAAAACCTGTGCGGTTCAATATTGCCGACCGAACACCGCCATAGCGTTGTGCTTCTTCCGAATTGCTCACTTTAGCCCAGGGAGCCGTTCCTTCCAGATGAGTGACGAGAGACGACCAAAGGAGATAAACAGCCAGCCGTCATAGCACCGATACCCCCTTTAAATATTAGGTCGTACTAAAACTTCATGTTGTTAAAGTGGATTGAATATTCCCTCCATTGTTTCTGGTTTTTTTTTCACCACGATTTCATGAGAGATTCTGATATCTTTACGTAAAGAAAAACATGGCGATTTAAATACACCTAAAATATTCCATAAAATTGCTGCCAAAAATCAAAGAATGAAGCTCCACTTTCCGCGACAGGACAAAGCCCGATTTTCGTGTAATGGAGCTTTATGGCTTGAAGCATGGAAATGCAAAGTCAGAATCAAATAGAGATTTAGGAGTAAGGAAGCAATTGTCTGACAAGTTAGCAGTGAATAGCTAACATAAAACGCTCAATAAAAGCCGATATCAATCTTGGCTGACAGCTAAAGAAGACATAGCAATAACATAAAACGCTTTCAAATAGAGATAAAGAATGAAAAAAAATGAAATGAAGTAGAAACCCCTAAACTAACGGAAATCCTTGCAACGCTTAAGCGGTGTTCCTTTTAATTAGCACAACATTTGGTATCCAAAAGTATCCTGCTGGAACGTCCCTTGCACATGAAAAGAGAGAAGTTGGCCAAGCCCGAACTCTACGCTCTGGCGCCTTGACAAATGGGTGTATCAACGGCAACCCCTGAATTATTCTTTAGTAGGACAAGAACGATCATTTCTCTAAATTGTAGTTATCTTACTCTACAATAACGCGCAAAGCGATGAGTCATACCATCGATCGGCGCCACCGCCGCAGAAATTAGTCATAAAATAGGGGGGGGGGGGCAATGTGGGGAAAATTACGGCGCGGAAACAATGAAAAATACCCAAACGTCTTTTACCTGCATGGGAACATCAGCTCTGGGGCAGTCGATATCGCTGAACACGAATCTGATGTTCATTTTTGAAGTATCGATCGCCATCAATCGATATTGACCAAATTACGGGTCGCGAAAATAGAAGAAAATACCCAGACGTCTTCTACCTGCCTGGAAACTTTAGCCCTGAGGGTAGTCGAGGTCGCTAAACACGAACCTGAAGTTCGTTTTGTAGTATCGATCACTGTCAATCGATAGGGATCAAATTACGGGGCTAGTTTGCGAAGCATTTCTGGGAGGAACTAATTTACTCCAACCATCGCGATGTTTCTAGGTAAAATTCAAATGATTACTTTTAGTATTTGATGATCTACTGCTAGCGTAGGTCAGAACGGAATCTAGTGAGCAATTTAGTGTAAAATAGAGCAAAACATGGTGGTGAAAATCTGAGAACAATGTACGAAGATCTGCTGAAAATGTGCCTTGCTCTTAGTAAACAGCTTCCACCCTTCTGAGCGACAATCTCAAATAATACATCATTAAATTCATACGCACAAAGTTGTGAAATGTCGAATTGAAAATGGCTCTCGATTTTGTGATCCCCACATGCGTAGCTTTTACAGCTTTATTTCTAGGATTGCTTTCAGAGGAGAATTCTCACTGTGTGCAATAGTGGCGCAAAAACGCCTTCTGACAGTTTATGATATCTATGCATCCAATTTTTCACAACTTAATGATTGATACTAGCGGGTTGGGCAGCGGCGCTCCAGATGTAGTAGCTTTTACCTTAGCTGAAATGGTTAACAAGGAACAAAGCTATGATCATTTGAAATTAGAGGAGAAAAAGCAACAAAAAGAAGGAAAGAAAAGCACTCTTCTTACAACCCAATACCGAACGAATGTGAACGGAAGGCACAGCCTGACACTATCTAGCCTCCGTGTGCCGCTATCTTCACGTTCCTTCGACAGACAACTTGTGACGTACTTTAACGACATACCGTGATCGTGAACCTCGAACTTTGGCCTCGATACCAGCCAGCAGCTGTCTCGGTCAAACCTCGAACAGAGGAAGCGCTGGCGCCGTATCGAGATATGAAGGTCAAATGAAGTCTCAAATTCAAGGACAGCAAAGAGATCTACTCCTTATCTTTACTTCCGCCTTGTGTTACCCCAGAGGTCCTTGGAAGGGCTGCAACACCCGCTCTAAATCAGATCGGAAGTAGGACGGCGGGAGAGGCTCAACTGAATGAATTCATCACTTGTCGAAATGGGGACATTGGCCTGAAAACTGGGCGCACTTCGAGGATGTTTTCAAGAGTGACAACATGACCCACTCGTTGGTCGCAGTACCACAGAGGATGAAGGATAAGGGACGGGGTGAATCAATCTCTTTCGCGATGCGCCACGCTTCCACGTCTACGGGATCTTGTGGAGGTATTTGATTGCGTAATTGGCCTATACAATGACTTGCATTGGCCAGCTGGTAGACAAGTCAATGTTGTATCATTCCCAGACGACTCTGGTAGCAATTCACCTTCCCCGAAGGGATGGAAGGCTTGGCTGGTCCGTGCGGAAAATGAGAATCTGGAATATGAAATGAGGTGCATGCAACAGCCGCCGCCTCCTCCGGATGTGATGCCATCCATCGCAGAATTTGAATGCGTTTTTTTGCCTATACGATGACTTGCGGTGGGCCGCAGAAAAATTTCTCCACGAAAACGGTTAAAACGCCAATCAATGTAGAATAAGAACAACTTAGGCACATAGGTACTTTTTTAGAATAAAAAAATGAAACATAGGCAGAGCATTGCACGTGTATCTAAAAATTTGTTTATAGTAACAGAAGCTCAGTGGACTGACTCCAAGTCCGGGGCATTTCACGACGGAACCCCACACCATATAATGCAAGCAACAGTCAAAAAGTAACGGTAACTTCAGTCAATTTTTCCATCTGGACGCGTTTTCTCACCGTTTAAACCTCAATAAAGGGTGTTAGCGATCAAAATGATGAAAAATAGCTAAAGGCAAGAATTAACATCAAATATCAGCCAGAATAAAGAAGGAAGTAAAGACGTACGACGCAGCACAACACCGGTAGCGATCTCATTCGTAAAACCATCGCACAAGAAGTGCAATTAGATCTCCTATAAGCCACATGGGACAATAAGGAAGTGCCAGGGCTCGTGATCTCTTCGCGGCCCCAGGCATCACGCAAGGGAAGCTCTCAATGACAACACGTACTGAGCCTCCCCCGAGCGTTAATCATGGTAATGGCAACATCTTGCAACGAGAAAGACCACCAATCACATTCCGCACTGAGAGTGGAGTGAAAGCAGTGCCGTGGACCGAAAGTTTCCTGAGCACGCCGGCGTGTGTTAGTGTAAGAAGCCAATGTCACCAAGGTCGACCACATGAGGTGACGGCCGCTGAAGTTATCTGCCACCCGTTGGACACCTGGCCTTCGGTTGTTTACAGCACAACTATACCTCTTGATTCTTCGAGTTTTGTGTATACAATTTACCATTACAGGCTGTATTAACACCGTTAGTACCAGCACGGAAAGCAATGTGTATGGGTCCAAGCCTGTGACTCGTGACTCGACTCATCATCAATGAGGAACATGTGATTGAAATTTAGTGAAACCTAGAGATTGGTGTGTCAGGACGCACATCTTGATGACACTTTAAACGACAATTTTGTTCACGTGAGGCAGCCAGATGGAGGAGGTGCTGTCTGCCCCGTACTTCCCGCATTGAGGATTCTTGATCACAACTCTCTCAAGCAATCCAAACCTTGCATACCTCCAAGATGGTACCACATTTGTCTGCAAATGCTGAAACACCGAATTCTTTACCGGCTGGCCACTATACACTGAATGCGAAACCGATTCGGATATTTTTTCAAACCCCGAATATCATGTGGATAGTGGAATTTTTAAAAGTTCCAGATCTAGGGATGATTCAGATATGACTGATTCCGATAAGGGCTTCACTAGAGTAAACCTTTGGATGATCCAGATTATCGATTTTGAACAGAAATCCGCATCTTATCCGAATCGATATCCTATATCCGATCCGAAATAAAAATCTGTCGTCTGATAATTTTGCTTCTGCGCCAGCGAGGTTGGTGGGTGGAAAACTTTACTCTAGGCCTGACGTTTCGACCGTTTCGTCGTTCAGAGGCATAAGGATGGCTCGAAGTTTTTAGTGATTTGAAGGCTACCCGACCCCCGCGCTGCCATTTTTGACCTAAAGTCAAGAACGGCGGGGAACTCAAGAAATGTTGAAGATGAACTCACACGACTTTCCACCATTGAGTGTAGCAATCGCTACAACTCGATGTTAGCAGAATAATGGTGCTTCGAAAGTCTGAATCGCCAGAAAATCCGTTCCAGGCACCATTATTTGAAGACACGGGGTTTCCAAAACGTCATTATCCACAAGACTCCATTGTCCCGGGTTGTAAAAAAATGACGGGTCAGAAGCACCCGAATCGGCATGGGATCCAATGTAATGCTCAATCAAACAGCCCATCAATTTGACGTAGAAATAGAATGCGTTGCGTATCACAAACAGGGATTGATCGAACCATATTCGTCTCTCCATGAACCCTGGCATTTCGGTGTTGTATTCGCATGGAGTGATTGTTCAGTTAAGCCTAGATTGTGACAGACGTTTACTGCAGCTAACGTTTCGGTACCTTCCTCTGAGCCCCAAAGTTTAATTACTAAAGATTGAGGCTCCGGAGAAGGCGACAACGCCGAAGCATTAGCCGCTACAAATATCTCTTACTATTGGCTCAGATGATCAATCACTCAAAGTGGATTGACCGATCATTCTCTACCTGCGTGGTAAACGAGCGCCAAAAAACTGAGATGAGAGCGATCTCAATGTTCTACGGTCTTGAAAGCTGAGCATATTATGGTTCACTCCAACATTCATCTATGCCTGTTAGGCTTGTAAAAGAGACTTTAGAATTACGGCTGACGTTTCGACAACGTCTTATTCAAGAACTGAAAAAAAAAACGTGTAAAACTACATTCTTACGCCCTTCTTGCTTAATACCGTGGTGGAGAACACGTTGAGAAGGGATGTGAAACATATCAGCGACAAAGTCTAGGGGGAGACGGTTAGCACCGCTAGAAAAGCGAATTGGACACATGCAAGGTGATATATTCTTGCCAGGAAATTTCATAGAGCTACCTTGCCACAGGATAGCTTTATGTGTCTTCTTTTTACATATTTTTATCATCATCTTTCAATTCTGCCACGCTTGTCCAAGAGAAGGAGTGAAGCACGCAGAGAAGCTCATGGATGGGGAGGGGAAGTATAGGTTCGGCATATACCATTTGCATTTGCAAGCCAAATTTGGACATTTTTCTAATCAAATTGGACAGTCTTATGAGCAAGCTTGACGCCTTTGAAATCAAAATGAGCATCTTCCAAATCAAAGCGAGCGTTTTCCGGATTAAACTAGAGACTCTCCAATACTTATAGAATAATTTTTGTCAGAGAAAAATTTAGTATTACTTTCTCTGAAGTTCTTTTTTTAAATGAACTACCCCAATAAATGAACACAACGTTTTACAGTTTTATAAAAATTTTATTTTTCAAGGAAAATAACAAATTCAATTTTATTTTAAAGAGCAGAAGAGCAGCAATCATTTACTGTGTTAAAAGAAGAGATCGCGAGATTTTAAGTCCATTGATAGCAAAATTTTTGTTTCCGTAGCACAGAAGTAAACGGCACCACAAGAAGAGCTAAAAAAAACCATATTTATCCTTCCTGTTTCAAGTAACCAGCATTGGTGTTCATAGCAAAATCTAAAACCGACCAGAATGCTCGGGCACCACAACAGCATTCAAGTGGGGCTTGTTGGAAACACAGGATTATAAACGGCGGATATCAGGACCGGCTCACCGTAACCTTAGGCGTCGGGTGAGACGTCCATTGTGCAATCGCAGAACAAGGCTAGGAAGGGACTCCATGGTGTGCCATACAACCTGCTCGTATGGAGACTGCTTTCTTCGCTTAGGGAGAGTTCGGGGTGGGGTTCTGCGCTCTTCGAGCGCAGAGCAGGGCTAGGAAGGGACTCCATGGTGTGCCATACAACCTGCTCGTATGGAGACTGCTTTCTTCGCTTAGGGAGAGTTCGGGGTGGGGTTCTGCGCTCTTCGAGCGCAGAGCAGGGCTAGGGAAGGGACTCCAGGGTGTGTGTCATACAAGCTGCTCGTACGGAGACTGCTTTCTTCGCTCAGGGGGAGTTCGCGGCTAGATTTTGCGCTCTTCCAGCGGCGAAGCGAATACGGCTGAAACAATGCGCAAAAAACGCGCAACGTCGTGTAGACGTCGAAACCTCCCAGATCTCAGACACCCAGCTGAAGTGCGAGAACGCCGCGGCGCCCGGGAACCGAACCCCCGACCTCCCTCGCATGAAGTAAACCCTCTACCTACTGCACCACGACCCACTTGCACACGGTGCTATCGCGGGCGCACAAGACATCAATCGGACGTCGCAGCGTGGACGCGGACGCGCGATCTCTGAGCTAGGAGGGCGCAGACAGCAAAGTCTCGGCGCGACCCGCACTGCGGTTACAGTGAGCCGGTCCTGATATCCGCCGTTTATAATTGTCTGTTGGAAACCACTCTTTGGAGCAAGTTTTGTGCTTTGCAAACACCTTTACTCCCATACAAATTCGTCTTCTGTACGAAGAAGGGTGGCATACCCTCCAGGGACCCGCTCTCGCGGAAAATCAAGAACATTGTGAAGAGCGCAGGGCTGGGGGGGGGGGGGGGGAAGCTCACTTCTCATTCTTTCAGAGGAGGAGCTTCCACGCATGCTGTACGGAGAGGGCTCGATACCGGCCGCATTCTGCTTGCTGGCCGATGGAAATCGTTCGATTCTTTCAAGGCCTACGTGGAGCCCACTGCTCTTTGAATATTCTCTTAGGATTCACCAGCCTTTGATCCGCTTTTCACTGTTCCTTTTACCTAGGCCTTGCATTGTTAAATGTTATGTTTTATGAAAATTTGTCGTCTCCACCATGATAAGCCATTATTTATTAGTTATCTTATGATTCAGATCTATTGTTACCTGTGCATGCCACACCTATGCTCATAATGGCTCTTACAGAACTACGTGTATTACACTATATCTCGCTCATAAGAGCACTCGTTATCAACTCCTTGTATTACGTTCATGGAAGCACTATTAGAATTGCTATCGCTTTACCCATGTTACGCTGTTAATGTTACAATGATGGATGAAGTTCCATCCAGTCGACAATAAACCCTCTACCCCCCTCCCCCCCCCCCCCCGCTTGCGTAGTGCTGAATTCGAAACAGAGGTTTCGCCGTAGGGTATCGGAGGAGAAAAACCATATTTATCCTTCCTGTTTCAAGTAACCAGCATTTATACTACCAGTCGAATAAAAATGGCAACGATGTAGTGCAGTACATGGCGCGATCTCTTCTTTCAATATGCTAAATAATTGATGCATTTGTATACTTTAAGCAAAAAATTAGATCACCATTTTTTTTCTGAAAAATTGAATCCTTATAAAATTTGAAACGGTGTGTACACTTATTGATGCAGGTGAATTTATTAACTTTAAAGAAAGTTATACTAAATTAGACAAGAAATTATTCTAACCCTTTTTTGAGTCACAATTTAATCTGGAAAACGTTCGTTTTGATTTGGAAGATGTTCATTTTGATTTCAAAACTGTCAGGCTTGCATTAGAAGTGTCAAAGTTGACGTGAAAAATTGTATATGTCCACCTATACAAGTAGAAAACTGAATATCTCCTGCTCAAGAGTGCACCACACCAGCGCGACATGAATTGGTGCATTTCGCGCTATTTCTTGGGTACTTTACCCCCGCCCCCCCCCCCCCGGTGCGTTCTAGTATAGATCTTCTGGCCATCTACTGGACACGTAGAAGATTTGAATTGCACCACTGCAGCATCAGCAACATGTGAAGTGTGCTAGACGATGAGCACACCTTGATAGCTATTAGTTTTGAATGGGTGTCCAAACGGACTTATTTCGGTGCAGAGATGCGACGGCTCCTCCTATTAATGGTCCTCCCAAATTAGGATCACACCCAAAATGCCACGGTAAAAAGAGACAATAAGCGAAAACACTCGACGAAAGGAAAAGCGACAGCGCACGCGCGAGGAAAAGCGAGCAGCTTGTCACAATGCGCCGTACGTGAGTGCAGACGAGACAGCAGACATGACGCGAAAAGACCCGATTTCGCGGAAGGCAGACCAGTCCACGCAGTGTTTGGCCTCACGCGTGTTCCATTCAGTGGACACTATAGCACAACCAATTTAGCATAGAATGGAAGAGTGGCAAGTGCGCTGCGAGGATCCATGGGTTGTGGGACCATAGAACATGGTGGCAGTGGAATATGCAAAAGAATGAACTCTGGAATGTGGCTGAAGACGTCTTGCTGGTGCAACTTGGGCATAAAGTCATCTAGTACCTCAATGTACTTCAATATCTAATTGGAATGCGCCACACATACATCCTTTAGTAGAATTGTGAAGGAACGTTGGATGTGCACTTGAGTCATACAATGGCCTCTAGATTTCCTGGACAAGTCTGGCACTAGGTAGCCGACTACGAAAGAAGGAAAGCTTGTTTGGCTTGGTGTGCTTACGTTTAGATGTCTTAAGTGTTTCAGTCACCCTTCCGCTTATCCTTCATCGACTTCATACTTTTGTGAGAAGTAGCGCAAGCCTTGTTCTCCAAAACCTCCCATATGAGCTAATTCAGCGGATTGAAATCCGATGTATTCAGAGGTCATTCCTCTACCGAAATGAAGTCCTTCAAGTAGGCGCGGCACCAGACCTGAAGAATCCTCGATTCTGCGCAGGAGTTTAATCCCTAGGGCTTACTCTCGAGGTGGGATTCGAGCCAGGGAACCAGTTGCTTCTTTAGGGCATCAATATAGATAGTTCTACCGATTCATCTTCACTCCTGTACCCACGAAAGCGAGAGGCGCTTGTGATGAATGCACAAACCATGATACTGACCGGATGCGTCCCCCTTGCAGCGATCCTTCCGCCAAAATTAGCACTTTGGAGGTCCTTGAGAGTATTTAATACTTTTGCAAGTTGAACGCACAAAAGTATCGAGTCACTGAAGGTCAACGCATAGAACGAAATATTTGCGGCGCACCGCGGATGCCTTTCCTCGTCGTCTTCGCCCCTGAATTCGCATCAAAGAAGTCCATATAAAATACAAGTGATGCAGTTCTGTTCGCTAGATCATTGTTGACATCTTGTATAAAAACTTATTAAATTTTATGGTGTGTTGTAATTTCTAACGTTTACGTTTAGTGCGTCAATACTTTTTATGCACCCTGTAGAATGCATGGCGCATCCAGTCAGCATCGGACACTACCACCTTCTCTTAGTTAGTAAAGCAGTAAAGGATAAATAAGGGGACAGAACGCGTTATTCAATCCCTTTTGGGGTGCGCCACACATTCCACGTCTGAGGGATGTCGTGGAGGCAACTTGAATGTATTTGGTCATACAATGACCTGCGGTGTCTAGCCGATGAAGAAGTCAACGCTTTACACTACCCAGACAAGTCTGGTACCAATTCACCGACCCTAAAGGGATGGAAGACTTGCATGGTGCGCGGGAAATCCGAACCAAGAAGCCTGTACCCAAAAAGCACGCGACAGCCGGCCCTCCGACTGCGCTACACGTGCCCATAGTAAAGCAGTAATGAGGGATTCTTATACTGTCAACGTGGGCGATTACCGCTTTTCCGTCAAATCAGGTGCACTACGGCGGTATAAATGCGGAGCAACGCCGCCGGGAGCAGCACAAATCGACGTCTACATTGATCGATCTAGCCTCAGCTAACTTCTGGGTAGGTATTCGCCCTAGATGTCGCTAATCGAGCTCTCCGGTTGTTCACAAACGCTATGATCAGCGATTCCTATTGAAGGTAATCATGGAGAAAGGAAGCATTAATAGGAAGCTAATCAATGAAATATGACGTAGCGCTTGCATCGCTCTAGCCGGGAGAACATTGGTGGAAGAACCCAGCAAGTGCACGGCAAAAAATCACTAGGTGGTCACGCCATCTCTCATAAAGCATCTTTTTTTTCTGCCAGAAATGATGGCAAAATGAAGGACAAAAGTCCGCGTTGGGTAATTCCTTTGTGGGATGCACCATTCTACTCCTACAAGATATCATAGAGTCAATTTGAATGCAGAGAAGCAGTAGGAACAATATAAAAGAGAAAAAATGTAGCGATACCACCTTTCCTGTCTAATCTTGTTTTCTCCTCCAGGCAATTTCAGCTATTTTATTACTTAATCGATACAGCCGCGCAAAGAATCGATACCAAGCGCTCTTGAGTAACCGCACTTTGTGGCAGTTGGAGCATAAACCTTGTCAACGAAACATTAGCGATGATTCAAAGCTCTGACAGAGGTAAACCAAATGACCTTTATGAGGTGTTCTACAACGTATTTCAATGCACAACACCCTGTGAGTCGCGTTACACCTTTAGTACACCTAAAACAAAGTAGTATGCGAATATAAGTGCAGAACACAACAATACCGAATTCAATCTAGAAACATCTTAAACAGGGCCGAAATGCAGAACATCCTAATCACAATATTCCCTTGCGAAGCGCTCTTCGTTATAGTTTCATATGGAGGCGAAAACATCGAAATCTCCTCGACGCCATTACTTCTCTCCTCGATCGTCAGCCAGGATCAGACTGAAATGGCCACTGTAACTTTGGAGAAAACCGCCTATTGATGGCTGAGTTACACAACACCACAAGAAGGCTTTAGCCAAGCTGTGTACTGGGCAAATCTTGTAGATACCCCCTTTTGACATGGATGTACTTAAGTGAATCTTGACCTGGTACAGAATGAACACAATATGGCACTGGGTTACTGCCTCATACTAGTAAGCTCGCTTCTACCATTCTTTTGAGTACTTTCTGCCACATCTTAATATGAACCTCCTCTAACAAGGCCTCCCAAAATTTACAGATCTTGGAGAAAAACCTGTGAGGACTTTTTACCCAGCCCAGTAGTATGCCGGATAACGAACGAATTCAAAATTGACTCACTCGGCTATTAATGTGACTAAAGGATTAGGATAACTCGTCTCGGGATGATCGCCTGCAGCTGATCCAATGTCGATGTGTGTAAACTTCAACGGATGTTCGCTGTCACAGCCATGCTCGTCTAGTCGTGAGGCCTAAAAATACTCACATTCCATTGATTCTTCAGCCGTCACCATTCTGTTAGCTGCTCTTGCTTTTGTGGCTTTTTGACGCGAAGAAGACGAAGTTCGCCAGCTCTGAGCAGTGCACTGACCCGATTCTAACGAAGTTCGCCAGCTGTGAGCAATGCACTGACCCAATTCTAGATTCACTAGCTGAGGCGATCGAGAAGGTGGAAAAATTCCTCTACCAAGGAAGTGACCTATCCCGAGAAGGAAGTGTGGACCAGGCGGTCAGCACAAGGATAAACGCAACCTGGCTGAAGTGAATTGAGTCCACAGAAATTCTCTGCGACCGCAGGTGCTCCAGAACACTCAAAAGCAAGCTCTCTAGAACACTTGTTAGGCCTGCCCTTCTACACGGCAGTGAGTGTTGGGCCCCGAGTAAGGCTCAGGAACGGCAACTGCACGCTGCGGAAATGAGGATGCTCAGGTGCGCATGGGATGTAGCCATGGGACAAGGTACGAAATGAGAATGTCAGGGCAGTGATGAAGACAGCCCCGACGGGCACGGACACATCCCCATGAGAACAATGGATCACCACATAAGGTTGGCCCTAGATTTCGAGGCACAAGGGAGGCATCTGGGAGGAGCCCCAAAGAGACAGTGGACGGATGTCATTATGAGAAATCTCGCCGAATTCGGCGCCATAGCAGACGACGCCCTTGATAGGATGAGGTTAGGTCAGGACGGATCACAAGAACAGTGAACTCTGCCACTGCGCGGTACTAAATTTATCCCCTTGCCGGTAGACTATGCCTAAATGCTCAGGAGAAGAAGTTGCCCTTGATTTTTGCTCTCAATCACATGGCAAGGCTGACAACACCTACGTAGGCAAATAGAGCCCGCAGCCGTCAAGAGGTTTTTATGCTTCAGCAGCCGTTCGACAATATAAGCATAAACTCTGTCCGGCGCGTCAGAAGACGCTGTTTACTAATTATCAAGCAACTTGTATTGTAGCAATTCATATTGGAGAAATAACATGTATAATCCCATGGCAATAATAGAGGATAAAGCAAGGCGTTAATCAATCCCTGTTTATGACGAGCCACGTATCTTCCAATGGGATGTGGTGGAGGCCATTTGAATACGTATTCGACCGATATGACTCTCGGTGACCAGCCGATGGCTAAGTCAGTATTCTATCCCTCCCAAACAGGCATGGTGTCAGTCGTTGACCAGCGAGGGATGAAGGGCTGGTTGGTCTGGGTGGGAAACGCGAACGAAGAGCCTCAATTCGAGGTGCAAACGACAACCGCTTTCTTCTAAGATTGCTCTACCAGAGCTGTGCCGAGCTGATGTTACTAAGGCCGTTGATGTGGAGCTGTTCAACAGTGGATAGCACTCATTTTAGTACTGTTTATCAAAAAACCATCATTCACCATTTTCACGTCTAAATGTATGCGTTCAAATCCTACGAGGTACTTTCGTACCAGCGAGGGCCTTTCTAGAAGAACTGGATCGGTTCCAATGACGATAAAATGGATTTTCGATAAAAAATGCTTTGACTTTCATTCCAAACTTGTAAGTCATCTACATATTATCTCAAGAAAGTGAATACACCGTACAAGTACTCATAAAACCAATTCTTACTGTTTGTATTTTCTCAGAACTTGCTCTTTTAATTATAAGAATGATCTTAAACGTATCTTAAATCTATATGTTGTTACAGGATATTTCGTTGCGATCAAGGCTCTTGTCCCAGGCGGGACTCGAGCCCACGGTTTCTGCTTTCCAGGCAGCGATGCTACGCATTACACCATCGACGCTGTTTGAGCACGGGTAACATCCGCGATATCCCACGATACTCATCCGTGATAAGCAATGAACCCTCATTAAGACAAATCCAAACTTTCTTCTAACCGAGGGAAGATCACTTAGGTTTATCTGAAATTCTGTAACAATTCCAATAGTATATACGTTGTCCGCATCTGACAAAGATTATTTATGACCGAAATGTTGATCAGGCGCTTGATTTTGCAGCCGGAGGAGGCGCCGGCTGTTGCGCACACCCCAGTCGAGGCTCATGGACCGGATTTCACGCCCAGGCCAATCAAATCTTTAATTAATCCGTGGTCGGTGAATTGGTAACGGCTTTATCCTGGAAGAATAAAACACTGGCTTCCTCATCTGCTGAGCACCGCAAGTCATTGTATATGAACGAATAAACAACTTAAGGACGCATTCAATTGCTTCCAAGACTCCCATAGAATACGTGACGCATTTCACAAAGGGACTGACTAGTACCGACCTTAATCCTTTATTATTCCTACATTGCTGATCGGATGTAGGGATGTAGGGCGGATGTAGATCCCTACATCCGACTTCTCGACGAATGCTTCTCGAACACATCGACTACCGTCCAGCTGTTCGATCGAAAGCTTAAGATTCCTATCGGGAAAGGAGTACGGCAGGGAGACACGATCTCTCCCAAGCTATTCACAGCGGCACTTCAGGATGCCATGAAAGACTTGAACTGGGACGATAAAGGCTACCTTGTCGACGGTAAACGGATCAGCAACCTTCGCTTCGCCGACGATATTGTTCTGATCTCTACCAGCACGGCAGAAGCCGAGGAAATGCTGAACGAGCTCAATGTGGCAGGTATGAAGATTGGATTGGACATGAATATGTCCAAAACGCAATTTATGGTCAACCAGTGGTGTGACACGGG
The DNA here is from genome assembly GCA_947396885.1 of Heligmosomoides polygyrus polygyrus. Lineage (NCBI taxonomy): Eukaryota > Metazoa > Nematoda > Chromadorea > Rhabditida > Heligmosomidae > Heligmosomoides > Heligmosomoides polygyrus. Next base: position 16,652,356 of record OX377204.1, read on the forward strand.
ACTCGTAAGGTTAAATGGAGTCGCTCTGCAACAGGTCGACTCCTACGTCTATCTGGGAAGAGAGCTGAACATGGATAACGACCTCGCTCCTGAAATCGCCCGCAGGAGACGCGCAGCATGGGCAGCCTTCAGTTCGATTCGCGAAGTCACCGATCAGGTCAAGGATCCCGGCCTCAGGGCCTCGACATTCAACGCCTCTGTTCTGCCTGCGATGTGTTACGCGACGGAAACCTGGCCCGACAACAAGACAATCGCCAGAGCGATGCAAACTACGCATCGTGCACTGGAGAGATGTCTTCTAAGGACAAGCCTTCGTCAGCAATGGCAAGAAGGCCTACGAAGTTCGGAGCTACGGGAGAAGTCGCAATTAGCAGATCCGCTGCAGTACATGAAGAAGTCCAAATATCGCTGGGCCGGACACCTGCTTCGACGAAAGGACGACAGATGGAGTCTCCGTGTCACAGAATGGCTCCCGAGAGACCATAAGAGACCACTGGGACGACCGCCAACGCGATGGGCAGACTCATTCTCAAGATCTTTCAGAGAGCGGAGTCTGCCTCACTGGATGCAAGCAGCCAGAGATCGAGCGGTCTGGAAGAGTTGTGGTCCCCGCTGAGAAGACCTCCAGCCGACAAAGGACCATCAAAGTATCAAAGTAAGTACATTGCTGATCTCACACCCGAACCACTAAAAGACTGCATGGGTTAGTCATCGAAACAGTGGAGTAGAAATTCAAGCGTACCATAATCAGAAACGCTCCCGGTGTCTGATGCCCTCGCATAGTCTGCGTCGACGGCTTCGTGTTACCTTGGCGGATATGCGCTTGCTCACATTCTGCCTTGTGGAACTCGAAGTCCTGAAGCATTCCGAATTTATTCAGTGACCTCCGATCGGACGGGGTCTTAGTAGCTTACCTCCGGTTGTAATCGACTAATCTCAATCGGCTGTCCAAATTCGTCTCCTATATCTTGAATTCTGCGGGCCCACCCACTGTGCTTGGCTGGTCCTGGAAAATCAGCGACGACTTTTTTGGGAGGGGCGGGGGGCGTCACTGAAGCAGATCGAAAGGCGGTCTTACCGTTGTCCATGATAGTCGCATAGTAGCCATAGGTCAGTACCTCGTGCCCTGTCAGCGTCGCCAACGTCATTAAATGTGGATTCACCTCCTTGAGAGCCTAAAACATTGCCTTTAGTAGGTTAGTATCATAATCAGCCGCTCAACGTCTTCCAATACATGGAGGGGACCGAAAAGTTCTTCTGCGCTCCAACGAACCTCCTCTTTCGCTCTCGTCAACGGGTCCAACATTGTGATTCGACCTTCGGCGTCCGTGTTGTAAATGTGGATTCGCTTCCCACTTCGTGCCGTTATGACTTCGTCACAGGTATACGCATGTGCTCCGATACTGTTGCGCACCATGCACATGTAGCCTACAACCTGAAAATGGAACGTCCATAGTTGTTTCTCAACACCTTCACCTGACACGAACTGTCTTTAAGAGGATTCCATCCTAAAGTCGATTCGCAGGAAAACAAACTTTGCTACCCACTCCATGATGGAGTTCTAAAACTCAGTGTTAGGCAATGTTTATACTTCAGCTGCCTCACGCAGCAGTAACGCAATGGCCAATGGTATAAATACTTCATATAGCTTCATCGATATAGATGGTATAAATACTTCATATAGCTTCATCGATAAGGTTTATAAGTACTGAAAGGACATCCTCCGACGGCCAAACAGGAACGACTTCTACCACTCAAAGTGCATATACGCGAACATGACTCTTCTATGGCCTTGCGGAACAACTGACAGATCGTTATTTCCAAGTGTGAAGCTTGTCTAGCGGTCAGACTGAAGAATAACAATCAAAATATGGTTAAAGGCCACCTGAGCCACGGTCAATTTTATGCGGACGGACGCGACGACTGACGCACAGACAGGCACGGATGGACAGCTCCTAGTCCTTTCACACCGTTTCAGAAGTCACGATTGATTCTTCTACCTATTATGGGAAACCTAATGGTAAGCAGAAATGCACACCTTAATATTCTTCGGCTTCAACAGCTCTAACGCCTTGAAGAATCCGGCGACAACGGCACTACCATACTTGTCGCGGCACATACCCCACATGTGACCGCCTGTTTTTAAATCGCAACCGCCTGAAATTGAAGATTTTCTAATAGACCTGGCCTAACTGAAAGAACAGCACCTAAAGCTCACCAGTATCGATCGTGACTCCCTTTCCAACCAGGAAATAAGTGTCCTTGATCTCGCCTTTGCCCACGTATTCGAGGCGAATAAGACGAGCCTGGAAATAGTCTCCTTCCGCAGTGGCTCTTACTCTCCCCACAGACAAGACCAACCTGATGCTCCGGAACGACATTCGCCCCACGATTTACGGCCGCCATCAGAGGATACTCCTTTTTGATGACATCTTGATTGTCCGTTATCTCTACGGAGATATTGCTGCCTTCGAAAACCCTCTGAATGGCACTTTTCAACTGGAATGAAGCGAATTCTAGAAATGGCCAGTTATTACCTTTATATAGCTCGCAACATTCGGAGGAGACATCCGTTCAGGTCCCGTTTCTCCAACATCGCGACACACTGTGAACGCTGCCTCGAACACTTCTACAAGATCAACTAGATGCTCGAATCCGACCTGTAAAGAAACTGTTGGTACAGTAAGCCGGGTTGGGGCACCATATAGTTATCAGACCTCTTGAGAACCAAAAACACTGAACCCTGCACAAATGGATACTTTTCACCGCACTGATGAGCGAGCAATGTAACTGTCAGGTTGATCGACCCTCACTCCCTTCTTGCACATGCTATTCCCTTTGTGCTCCCACGCCTACAAGGTTTTTTCCAGCTCCCAGCACTCTTCAGCACACGAAACTCTTCACTCCCGTTCCACTACTCCTTAGGTCTAGGTCTGTTCATGTTCATTGGCTATCACAGGTGTTTGGGATTGGGTGGAAAGAAGCAAGCGGCTTGGTGAGTTTCTAGACCGCTGGAGGTGTGAAGAAGGCGACCGAGATATATCCGATTCCGTCCCATCTAATGAACTCCATTTTTCTTCCTGCCCTGACGTGCGACCTCTTTTACGTTATCCTGTAGGCGCTCGATGCCAGGGCAGCTCGATAAAATCTCCTTTGCGAAGGGAATACTTCCCGTTCACGGCTTTCGCGAATAAGCCCCACCAAGCCCTTGGCCGACATTCTTCTGTTACTGCTAGGATCCCAGGCATAGGTTAAGCAGCCGGAGATGATCGTCGGGTGCATCCCAGCTTCATGGTTCGCCTCTTGCCATATTAACCCACTCTTGCAGGTCTTCTACATTCCGGCATCGACGTATTGATACCGCAGAGCCCTAGGAAGGATAAATCACTGATCTGTTCACCGAGTGGTTACTGCAGTAAGCCTACCATTAGGCCATTCCTATGCATTCAAAGTGCCTCCAGAATAAGCAGCTCAAGAAGAATGCATGGCGCATGCCAAATCGAGGTTGACTAACACCAACCTTTTAAAAGGGCCTGATTTTACTAGAATAGAGAGCAGCTAATTCTCAGCGATAGGAAGCTCGAGCATAAATACGTTGCAGCCTCCATTTTGGAACGTCGCGGAAACCTGAATCCTACAAGAGAAAGCTCGGACAGCGAGGAATCGAGAAGAATATTCTATCTTCTGTTTTGGTCGGTGAAAAACATGAAAGAAGTCATGAGGACATGGAGCTTTAATCCCGCAAACCTCACCACCCATTCACCCATCCCATTTATTAGGCTCATCCGGATATTCACTAATCAGATTCAAAGAAGCCCATTTGTGAGCGGAGCCTAGAGATCCTAGCTCTGGCCGATTTATGGAGGTCTGAGGAAGCAAGTGAATCTATACGCTCTTTGAAATTTCAACCCTTAGAAGCACCTTTAGAAACAGTCATAGCAAACATACCGACAGTATCCCTAAGTGATCGAATTTGTTCGTCTTCTCCTCCTCGCGAACGTTCAGTGGCGTGTACAGTGGAAGGAGGGCACCAAGTGCGGAGACGAGTTCCGACTGAGGATAGTTAGGATGTGGCACCGTCACCAGCAACGGCGATTTCATCCCAGCTGACAACGCGCTGAATACGCACTTTGAGCAGTTGTAGGCCCAGTTTCGAGCAAAAAAATCCTCTTTACAACTGGACGACATTTCCTCGAATGCTTCGCCAACCCATTATGCCAGGTACAGTCAAGGCTACACGGCCTAACTTACTCTTATCACGACGACTTAGGGGTCTTACGGAGGCGCCCACGTATGTATCGGCAGCACGATACGAACGTGGGCGCCAGTGCTGGTATTTGAACTGTCAGTCGCCACACAAAACTGAGATATAAAGGAACCTAAAGGAAATGCCTCAATTCCTTTAGGAATTGACATTGATTACTTAGCACAGAGGGGGCAGCACCTAAAGAATAAAGGACGGTGCCAATCAATCCTTTTTTGGAATGCATCTGTCATTCTATTTCTACGGGATGTCGTGGAGGTCATCTGAATACGTATCTGGCCTACGTAATGACTTGCGGTGGCCAGCCGATGAATAAGATAAGCCAGCGCTTTATCCTTCCCAGACAAGTCTGGTACCAATTTACCGACCTCGGAAGGAGAGCACCTTACTTTAAGGTACCATAAGGACTCATTAAGGTCTTTATTTGCTTTTGTGCTACCTTAAATGAACCTTTCGGCGGTTGTGTTCTTATCATATTCGGAAGAAGTCATGTTAAAGGGGTGTCGTAACACAGGCAGAGGATCTGCATGGTGTTGCGGGCATTCCGATTCAAGGTGGTTTCAAGGTTTTTCCCCAGAAGTAAAATGCCCGGCGCGTCCCGCAAAGGGATTGTCTAACATCGACCTTTATTCTTACCATTTATGTCCTGCTGCACCCCTACTCCTCCGTAAAACTTTGCGCATACAAGGACTAACTTCAAAAGGTTTGGGTATTCGATCCAGCAGTCAGGCGATGTGCAAGCAAGCAAGTCAAAGCAGTATCAATGCACCTGAGCGATGCGAATGTGATGTGCTCTAACCAAAACAATGGCGATCCCTGATTGTTAGGAGAGGAGGAGGGAATGATAGGACCTATACTGCATGCTAAACAAACCTTGCCCTCCTATCACTGATTAACTAACTAGTCACCCAATGGAACGATTAAATGGCTGGTGTTCCCATTTCAGAACCATCAGTTCCTCGTGTCAACGAGCAGTCCATACGTCATTCGCACGTCTATCAGCAAACCTAGGCATGATAAGAACGACCGGCTGCGAATTTGCATAGCATTGCAGCGATTAGGAAGCAACGAGGAAGATTTATTGGTTTTCTGCGACAACGTGCTTGGACCACGTTGAGGAACGAACGGAAATCGTCATATTAAATATTGCAAACCAAAGAATCGTAAAGGTACTATTTACAATTCAAACGTGGTTGAAGCAATGATTCAAATGACCAAAAGTGTATAGCTACCGTGCCTACCGCACACATTTGCTCCTAAACACACAAATGCCTCTCCGCCCTTTGAGCTACTTTCGCAAGGTTCCTCGAATATAATGATCTATTGTGAGCGGTGGCCCTTAGTATGGCCTCTAAATATCCCACGAGCGGTATGTCATAAAGGAAACCCCAATACCACATAAAGGTAATAGAATTCCTTCACTTTGTTTTCCCCAGGATTCGTGATACGCCTATGGAGATGCAAGGAAAGTGAAGAGAATCTCATATAAAATTTTACCTCGAGTAGATCCTTTTCAAATCATAATGTGTGCTTTCGAATGAAGCTGTTCATAAAATAAGAGTCAACACGATTTTTTAACTTTTTAAAAACTGGAGAGATTCCACTAAAAAATGATTACTGTATAAATAATCACAGTGATTTGCCTTTCTAGGAACAATACATTAGAGCGCATAGGAGATAAAGGATGAAGGTTGGTGTTATTCAATGCGTTACGCATTATACTTCTACGGCCTATCGAGCACGTCACCTGAATGCGTATTTGTCCTAAACATTGACTTCAGGTGGACAGTTGATGGACGAGCCAGTTTTATCCCTCCCAGGCAAGCCTAATACCAATCCACTGAACTTGGAGGGATGGAAAGCTAGGTTAGCCAGAGTGGGAAGTCCGAATCAGGAACATTTAATTGGAGCACAAGCGACAGCCGGCGCCTCCGTCGTCTGTGCTATCATCATGCTCTCTTAAAGCACATAAAGCCAAGCAATCCGATTTTCAAACGAAAGTTGTGCGGCCTGGAAAATCTTCAGATGAAGGTTGTTTCAATTGTTTGATGATTATTTGATCGATATTGCAAACATTAGAAACTGGATTCGATGCCGCTTACGATAATCGGGAATCCGTCATTTTTCCAACCCGGTTAAAAGAAATATACGAATAATGGCATTTTTGAAAAGCACCTAATCTTGGAATGATTCAGGTAAGAGTAGCTTCAACAAGAACGGATTTTTTAATGATCCAAATGTCTAATTTCTGTTGGAAACGCATATCGGATATCCAATCGCACAGGATATCAGATTTCTGATCAAAATCAGTTATCTACATTATCCAGTTAGGTAAAATTAACTCCCCGTAAACAATAATAAAAATCGAAATAAATGGTTAATAATAATAATAATAATCGCGCCAAGAGCCGTGCTTTTCAAAAACGCCGCTCTTCGTGAAATCCTTTATTGGGTTGGAAAAAAATAACAGATACGAATTATCCGAACCGGCCTCGAATCGAATGCCTAGCAAGCACGGATTACTCCGAGTTGCATAGTGTAGAAATGCTGAGGCGCACGTACAGGATGTACACTATCAATCGAGCAAACATCGTAATGTAGTAGACGAATGTATGACGCAATGTCGAATACAACATCGAAAAAAGATTCCCGCAGTCAAGAGGATAAGGGCATTAGGACCATTCAGACATTGCAGTCATTTTCGTGAAGTACATACAGGCGAATTTCGAGATAATTTTTTATTCCTAAAAACTTATTTTGTTTCCTTTATAAGTATCCAGTTTGATCTTTGTCCACACTTCAAAAGTGTCCACTTTGAAAAGAGTGTCCCTTTTGGTTTGAAACGACCAGGTTGATTTGAGAATCGTCCAGTTTATAGCGAATATGGAGTATTTCCTGCCAAAATTATTAGATACAAATACAGATGTCTTTCAAAAAAAATCGAATCCACCCCTCAAATCCAATCCATGAGTGGTGACCTAATGCCATCAACTCCATCAGTGACCCATCACCCAGCTTCCCATCAATTCTCCTCTCACACGGTACCACTTTACGTTTGTATTCCAGTCCGATGACCACAAAGCACGCAAAGATCAACTGATAGAGAACTCACAGCTTCACGCCGTTCTTGGCAGCCGTCTGGAAACGGCGCACATCATCGTAGTCTCTCGTCATCGGTCCTGAAAGCAAAACGATAAGACAAATGAGCACAGCTTGAGCTCATAAAAATGCGACAAATTGGCCTGTGATGGTTAAATTTCCCGAAGGTTAAATAACAGATATGGAAAACTGCTTTGTGGGATAAGCCACGCATTCTATTCTTCCCTCTATGTTAAGAGTTTAAAAAGGCCCAGAAGTCGCATTGGCCTCATTCCTAGCTGCACATGCCATTAGCCATGGCGGCCGCAAAAAATGCCTGTTTAGATAGGTAAACCATCTTCCTGGGACTTCGTGGTTAACAGCTCCTCCACTTTGAACCCTTCTTAATCACAGAAATTGAAAAATTGTATATCAAGCTAGGAATGACATCTAAATAATCAATCGTAATTGGACGCTGTTCTTTTTTTTTTAAACAAAAGAGCACTTTTAATACCACAAAGCATTAGAAGGCAAAGTAGATGTAAGACCTGCTAGCTTCTGGCGCCAGATGTCATACATCCCATAGCCTGTTACTCCCATTTTTAGCCGTTCTTTCTCCGTTTCGTTCAGACATACATACAACAACTTGAGGTAGTTGCGACTACAGCTACCAGAATACTTACACCAAATATCTCACGAAGATCATGACCAATACATTCGTCGAATCGCACTTAACATGGGCATAAATGGTGAGTCGCAGACTCAGTGTTTCTCACAGACACCTACGTCCTCACCTGTGCCAAATCTAGCACACCCTAGTATCTGTTCTAAAAACACACCTGTTCCAGACAAGACAAGTCGCCCGGAGGGAATGATCTTCTTGTCGACTGGAATTATATTGGCCGACGTCATGGCTCCACGATGGACCTAGAAAGTAGAAATTGTAGTAAAGATGCCGCCGAACCCTTGGAAGGAGAAAATCTTCGCCGAAAATTTCCTCCTTTTAAACGAATGTAAATTGCCATAGAACAAAACTTCGCGTAAGCAATCGTTTCAAGACCACCTACATACACATACTGACCTTTCTCACTTAGTAATCGACAGTGTTGGTCCTCATACAAACGACTTCAGCATGGAAGCCGCCTAAGGGAATAGGGCAGTTTTTAGAGTGAAAAATCCCCACCACTCATTTCAAATGGATTGAATGCAACCTATCCTTTGAACGTGCGTAAACGTAAAACTGCACTCAGACTGATGTGATAAAGTTGATTTACAGCTGCTTGTCAAGACTAGGATCGACCTTCAATCGACCAACATTTCAGCGTAGCTGCCTTCGTTAGAGCCTTGACGGTGGAGATCGAGTCAATCCGCCAGTCACCCCAAAATGGAGGCGGGCCTTGCTTCTTGCCTCTCCTCTCGGAAGAGTGATAGCGGTCTTCGTGAAACTTTAACAGGCATCCAAAATTGTTCTTGAGAAAGAAGGGAATGTGACGGTGTAAGATAGAAGACCCTTTACAAGTCGAAGAGGCGCCACAACGACAGAGAACGTGCCACACATTTACATTGGCATCCCGTAGCCGTTCATAAAAGAACTCCTTAAACTCATGTGCCTTAAAGGACAGAAGGATAAAGAGAAAGGGACGGAGTTGATCAATCTCCCTGGGATGCGCCACGCATTCTTCTTCTACGGGATGTTTGGAGTGAATGCGTTTTCGGGCTGTCATGGGCAACCGTTAAACTGCTTTATCCTTCACAGATAAGTTTGGTAGCCACTCGCAGACCCGAAGACTTTAGCGTGAAATGCGAACGAAGAACCATGATTTGGAGTACGCACGACAGCCGGCTCATCCTCCTTCTGCGCTGCCACGCCCTCATAGCGCGATACATTACGAGGAATAATAATAAAAAAATACAACCGTCAAACACTTCAAGTAAGCAAGCATGAAGCATAAAGGTAAAGTAAATCTCTATGAGCCTGTGTGCTAAATTAGGGTGCTCTCCCTGTGGAATCCATTGGTGCAAGAATTGTCTGGGAATGAGAAACCGTGGAGGCAATATGAATGCGTATTTGGCCTACACTAATGACTGTAGTGGCCTGCTAATGAACGAGTAAGGGTTCCGCATTTCCCGGAAAGGTCTGATACCGAGTCACCAACCACGGAGGGATGAAAGGCTTGATTGGCCGAGCAGAAAATTTGAACCAGGACCCTGAAACTGAATACATGCGACAGCCGGCGCGTATTCCGACTGTGCTACCGCGCCGTACACGCCTTACTTGTACCTATATAAGGAAGGTCGAGGCAGGAGAACAACGATGAGGTTCTCAACAGTTTTTGGCAATTTATTCAGAAGACTTTATGGACTATTTCGCACCTCAATAAAGTCCAGTACAGCGGCTGAAACGTCCTTCAGCTTCGGCACGGCTGCGACATTCTTTCCACAGTTCGTGACAAGAATCACACCGTCGTAGACTGCCTCAGAAACGGATGCCGCCCGAAGTAGCTTTGTCGACAGCAATGACTGCAGCGACATTATTACCTGAAATGGTCTCTCACGAATATTGGACGATACGGCCAGCGCAGAAGCTATCAAACGAAGTAGCTGGAATGCGACAGCTCGGAATGATAAGCGAATAAGGTGAGGAAAAAAGCACAAGAACCGTTATGGTATGTGTCTGTCTAGCAATAAGATAGCGATCAGCGTTAAGTTTGGAAATCTCGAAGCATGAGAAACACTTCGACATGTTAATTTGTTGTTAGAATTTTGTTAGAATTTTCTGTCCGAAATTCCTCCTTAGCATCAGTGACGGCTACATTCTGACCTTCCTAAGGCTTCACGAAACAATCTCGAATCTATCCCAATCGGAAAAGGGGATAGGGTGTTACGTGACAAAATATCCTTCCCGAAATTTGTTCAAATGCAAAAAGAGGGACGTTCTGCCTGAAAGCAGCGCGGGCAAAGACGCGATCCAGTGCCTGCGGGGCCCATTAGCGTCGACTCGCGCCGTGACACCCACCGCTTCTCACTCAGCCAGACAGCCCTCGCCGCGGAAGCGATGTGACCCAGCCAACCACGGGAGCCTGTAGGTCGACCAGATTTGGTGTGACTACAATCGATAGAGGGATAGGAGGCCCAGACGACTTGCATTGGCAGCCCAGAATTTGGGATTGATCTGAACTCTACCATCTCCCACCAGCGAAAAATAAACAGCGCCTGAAAAATTCGCTTTAAGGGTTATTGAGGGTTTCTGGATCAGTCAACAAAGCTCGAAATTCTAGTACAGGAGATGGTAGAGTTCAGATCAGTCCCATATTCTCGACTGCCAATGCAAGCCGTCTGAGCCTCCTATCACTCTATCGATTGTAATCACACTAAATCTGGTCGACTTACAGCTCGTGGTTGGCTGAGTCACATCGCCTCCGCGTCGAGGGCTGTCTGGCTGAGTGCGAACCAGCGGGTGTCACGGCGCGACTCGACGCTAATTGGCTCCGCAGGCACTGCCCCGCGCCGCTTTCAGGCAGAACGTCCCTCACCCCAAAAAAACCAGTTGCTGTCCCATAATACGACGAATTCCAGACGAGCTTAGGAGAGGAGGTGATATGGCATGAGAGAAATAGCCCTCTTAATGTTGCTTCCTCCCAAATGGCTTAGATCTTGAAGTTATGTCGTGGTCAGTGACATCAGATGCCATGATAGCTTGTTTCCGTAATATTTTACATATATATTCTTATCTATGAATACATCAGCGACACTTCAAGGAGACCAGACATACTCTACTCGTCAAAGGACAAGCAGAACTTCTAGTACCATTCGAACACAGCCTTTCACCTTTGGCACCTGAAGTCAGTCGTATGTCCTCCGCTAGTTCTTGTAGCTGCTACCGTTGACTTCCTCGTGCTTTTCCTAGACCTCCTGTGCTACAGGCTTCGAGATACACCTGTCTATTGAGTGACTGGACAACTCAAAAAAGAAAGAAAATGGAATGAATAGAGGAAGCACAAAGAGCTGAAAACGACGTCCATAAGTGAGCACAAGGCGCATAGGCACCGCTAAAGATAAAGGCGAAGAGAAATGGACATACTTTTGCGGTCTGCCCAATCCAGCAGAGAGCCGAAGCGGGCATGTACGTTAATCCCGGAGAGCAAGCGGAACGTGAAATAAACATGCAGCACCTCTCTCGCCGCGCCGGTTCCATTCAGTAGGGCAGATACTCGATAAGTACGTGTATAAGTACGAAACGCGGACCAAACGAGGCGCAAAGATGGCTCGAAAACCCAAATGCCGCCAATATCGCACCACTCCTTTATTAGTGTGAAATGATAGCCATTCGGTGATTCAACAGCAATAGGAATGGATTACGGGAGCGAGGATGACTCACTACCATCACAGTTATACCTCCTCTGTCGCCTTGTGGCCTACCCCCAATTAGGAGATATATAACACCGAGATTATTGCGTTGATCAGATCAGCGCGCTATCACTGCTTGGTTTGAAATCGCTTAGATCCATATTTTTGTCATTTGTGGAGCTAGTTAAAGGTGATCTCCTATGCCACTTAGCGCCAAAGGTTTAACACGTTGGCGACCGCGCAATTTTCCCGTCGCGTCAGGCCCACGGGACCACGCGTATTGCGCGCGTGTGACACGATATCTCGTCACTTTAGCTTAGCATAAATTGAATTTTCAAACTGCACACCACGAATTGATATCCGTTCTCAAAATTTTGGTTTTGTTTTTGCAATATTCCCTAAATATTTTCTCTTCCGCAATGAGCTTCCCTCCTCTTTCAATTTTGATGGTCTAATTGGAAGATAATTCTTTTTATGCGGAACTTAGACTGCTTTCGAGTCTAGATTGATCGCGTTTATTCCTCGCTGAACTTTAGACTGAAGAATTCTACAATTGCCATCAGAAATCGCAACCGACCGCAAGAAATCTAGCTAAGGATTAAGACAAATGTAGTGAATGTAGCAAATTCTGTTGTTTAGATTGCTTCCAAACAACTCACAGCTGTTGATTGTCGATTCAAAATGTTTCCTGTCCGGACCTTATTTGTGAAGTTGATCTTCTTAGTGACGTTTGATAACATCCAAGTAGTTGTAGTTTGTAATCATGCCTGTTTGTCACCTTTATTGAATGAAGTCTCAAAAATAACTTAAAAGTTCAATGGATAGCTGGTCGACGCCATAATAGGCTTCCTCTGATATATTCTATCGTAGCCATGCCACTCATAACTTATCGTAATCGAGCAAAATTCGAGAAGCGGATATCAGACTCGTGACCAGCCCCTCAAATAACCCCATTCAGGAAGCTAGGACAAAGGTGGTGACAACACTAGTTATCGATATGGGTGGTAACCGGGCGTCATTTACCAAACGGACATCGCCACTGTGTTCAGCATCTTAAATAACCTCCCTAGGCAAAGTTTGGACGAAGGTCATGTCACTCTGACCGAAATAATACTGTCGCGCACCATTGCGCGACACGGTCCCATGAGACAAACTGGCTGTCGCGCACCATTGTCGTCAACGTGTTAAGCAGGATAGCTCAGATAGTCGCAGCACCTCCCGATGGGAAGTACTAGTTGGGATTCGATCGATGATTTCAGATTGACAGCGGAATGATACGACATATCGGCACTAGTTAAAAGTTCCGACTCCACCGACAAGACTTCGGTCGAAAAAAATTTTTTCGCTGAAACGTCGTCTAGGGGGGTTATTTGGGGTGCTGATCACGAATCTGACATCCGTTTTTCACGATTCGGTCGGAGACCACCCATACCGATAACGTGGGTGGTCCAGGCAGGGTCACCGATTTCGCTGAAACTTCGTCTAGGAGGGTTATTTGGCGTGCTGAACACGAATCTGACATCCGTTTTTCGTTTTACGCTGGAGTACGGTAGGTTACGGAAGGTACGGGCAACTAAGGCTGCCGAGGTAATAGTCACCAATTTTGCCCAAACTTCGTCTAGGGGGGTTATTTGGGGTGCTGATCACGAATTTGGCATCCGTTTTTCGTTTTACGCTGGAATACGGTAGGTTACGGAAGGTACGGGTGACTAAGGTAATGGTCACCGATTTCGCCCAAACACCGGCGTAAAACGAAAAACGGATGTCAGATTCGTTATCAGCACTCCAAATAACCTCCCTAGGCGAAGTTTGGGCAAAATCGATGATTATGACCTCGACAGCCTTAGTTACCTTTAGCTACCGTAATCTACCGTAATCGGCCGCAATTTCAAAAACGGATGTCAGATTCGTGCTCAGCACCCCAAATAACCCCCGTAGACGAAGTTTCAGCAAAATCGGTGACCCTGCCTGGACCACCCATGTTAACGATATGGGTGGTCTCCGACCGAATCGTGAAAAACGGATATCAGATTCGTGATCAGCACCCCAAATAACCCCCCTAGACGAAGTTTCAGCGAAAAAAATTTTTTCGACCGAAGTCTTGTCGGTGGAGTCGGAACTTTTAACTAGTGCCGACATATCTAGTGTTTTAGAGGCCGAATTGACTGCATGACATCTCGTAGAAGTGGAATGCGTGGCGTATCCTAAGAGGGATTGACTAACGCCGCCCCTTATCCTTTTATCCTTCATTATATTATATTTTCTCCCAGATTTTGTTGATCATCTCATTTATCACTTGCTTAAGCAAAGACCAAAGCAGTTGAAATTTGAGGAAAATGGTAACGACGAAATGAATAAGAGAAGGAAACGCGCAGAAATCGGAGGAAATGCAGTTTGTAAAGCGTTATTAAAGGCGACTTTCAGAGAGTAAAAAGAGCATTCTCGCGGGTCTGCAGCGATTATTTGACGAAAAGTTGACCATTCTAGCTGACAGCTCGTTAGTTACCTCCGGAGTTTAGTCGCGGGAGACTTTTCGAGTGTTTACTTTCGCCGCTCGCAATCGAATAACTGGCGATGTGGGTGATAAACAATAGAACATCCCTCACCATCAGAAGTCTTAACAGAGTTGCTTCTCATCCAAAAAATGATTTTTTTTCATTCCTAAAGGGAAATTATCACGCCAGGCCAGCTTCCAACGCCATATAAGCGATGAAAAATCTAGTGCTTTAAAAGTATGAAGCTCAGCATCTACAGAGTAAGAACAAGGCACGAGTCCTTTCCGAACACAAAAGATGTTAAGAATAGAAGCCAAACGTTAACAGCATTCCTTGACGAGACTTGAACCACTGATAAGACAAAGGACACTTTGGAACAGAACAGCTCGTTATCAGCAGAAGGCAGGGTTGGGAGAGAGACTGATGGTGGCACGACTTCTCCGAAAAAAGGAAGACTAATCCGCTGCAAAGGATGACAACGGACGAACTGCGCGCAACAAATGTCGCCGTCGTCACATGAAGGTCTTCGTCTGCAGATGCAGAAGAGACGGTGCAATTGTCGAACGAGACTGTGTTGACCCATCGCAGAGGACGGTGAGAGCGTGCTAGTGAGGCTGAGCCTTCCCAAGGTGGTGAGGCATCAGGTATGGAACTCGATAGCTATCACAGTTCCTGCCAAATGGTTTGAAGGCATGGGGAAAAGGATTGAGAGGCAGTTTCTAGCATGTCTAAGAAGGATATTTTTGCACTGGAAAGAGTCCAAAATACTTTTACCCGTAAGCTTCTCCTTTCAGCTCTCCTCTCCTTTTCCCATATAGCGAAATTCCTAGCTCTACTACCAGAAACGAGCCATTACGGTGACCATGACCTCGACAGTCTTGCTCATCTACACCTACCGTATCCTACCGCAATGAGCCGAAGTTTCAAACACGGATATCAGATTCCCAATCAGCACTCCAAATGCCCTCCATAGACAAAATTTGTGCGATTTTTTCAAACTCCCCTCGACGTCGAAGTCGTGAAAATACCATCTTCCCCGTAAGATGGTGAAGGGCGATGTATAGTACGGGTCGAATGGGTGCAGTCTGCAGAGAAAGGAGTTTAAATTCCGTGAAATGCGGTGCTGCGGCGGTGAACTATAAACGAGATGCTGCGCCAACGCCAAACACCGGCTTCCCGCCTAAGGAAACCTCGTCCATTTTGCGAGACAACTCATCGCTGCCGTTCAGTTCCTTGTCACAAGTGTCTACAAACACGAAAGCACAATGATTCAGAGCTCTAGGACTTCCGCACAAAATGCTTTATCCGCTAGTGATCCACCCAAAAAGAGACAGCGAAAGTATATTATGTCAGAAATGACCCACCTCTTGATTCGGCAGAAAACGTCTCCGAGAAGGTCTGGCTGCTATTAATGGCTCTCCTTCAGAGACGACCTATGCAGAAAGCCCTTATAAAAAGGTGGGTTGCGTGGAACATCTCAGTGATGTACACTGAACATAACTACCCTTATTCTTTTTTTGAGAAAGTTCGGTTCTAGCCGTTGAGGTGGCCTACATGGGGAGGAAGACGGGAAAGAGTCAGCTAATCACATCAATGCGGTAGCCAATCAGGTTACTGATCGTTGCATCTCCTCTTTGGTGGCGCTCTGATTCGGTTCGGCCTGATTGGCCTGGTGCATTATCGCCTCGTCATGTTGGCCAAATTCACGACAAGCACAGAAAATGCAGCTGTGTGAAAGCAATTGTGCTCGTAATCATAGAATCAGTAGGACCACAGCAAGTGGCAACGACTCTATCAAGCGTCTGCGTCTGTCGGCTAAGGCCAGTGGTCGTTAGGCACTTGAATTTCGCCAACGACGTCTTCTTTGGTCCCGGTCGCGTGATAGAATAGCCTAATGGGTCCTCCTGTTCGTCCCGACTGGGCTCGCATGTGCGCTCCAAGTCGATCAAGCAATGTGCGATTCTGTGGTGTACGGCTCGAAACCTGCGAATGCCACGCGGATTGCAGGGTTCTTATTGCGGACACCACCAAGGGCTTAACTCGTCCCTGTGAGGTGCCAAAATAGCCCATCAGGTCCTCGATCCTGCCCGATGCACAAGAGAGTAGATTATTCGTTCAAGAATTTCGCGAAGAGCAAGATTTTCCGCTTTCCGGTCGTTGTCGTCGTCCTCCTTTGTCACATCTGTGCCTTCAGACCTCGCATCTTCTTGATCCTGAAGAATCCAAAGAATCGGTCCCTTTTACCCATTCCTGAATAGCTGAGAAGTTCAGTAAATATGAAGGGGAACACGCTCAAGAAGAGACTCACAATAAGATCGAGGGCTAATAAAGGCTCTAACGGCATGATTCGAGCATTCGCTACGCATCACCTGTATCACCTGTCGTCCCGTTGATCATCGAGTTGCTCGAGCGGGTGCCAACAGCGTCTCCATTCGTCCCTGTCGCGTGCCAGAGTGGTCCAATGGATCCTCCTCGCTCGAGGGACACGAAGAGCGACATATCGGTCGTTCAGGGCTTTCACGAAGAAATCCGACCAACGCGTTCGTAGACGTCCTCATGTTCTCTTGACACGTTTCTCCCGCGGAATCCAGTCGGTAACTGCTCTCGATCAGCGGGTGTCTGCGAAGCGCATTACGTTGCCGGCCCAGCTAATTTTCGACGCCTTTGCCCACGCGACAGCGTCTCTGATCTTCGAACGTCGACGAAGCTCGGGACTCCGGAGGTCTTCTCTCAACTGCGTGAATCGCAGCACTTCGACCATCATCCACTTGATTCCCCACTACGCAACGCCGATCGCGCGTTCAACTTTTGACTCTGAGGCATATGTTGGCGCAGGAGGAACGGTGGAGTCGAATAGGTGGGAATGAGTCGGACGTTCTTCGTCTTGTCCACGACTTCTTCGACGCTCTTGAAAGCTCCCCAAGCCGCTCTTTTCCTCCTGCTCAGCTCTGGTTCTAGGTCGTTGGCCATGTTGACTTCGCGACCCAGATACAAGTAGCTGGTGCATTCGGAGATGTTCGTTCCGTTGAGCGAGAATGGGGCATCAGAAACTTGTCCGTTACTCATGAACATCGTCTTCGTAAGATTCAGCTGCAGTCCAAGTTCCCACATACACGATCGAAGTCGGCCAGCATTTGCTCCGCCTGACTGACGCTCGAAGTTATGAGCACGACGTCGTCGGCGAAGTGAAGATGGTGCAGTTGCCGGTCGTCGACCTTCACTACCATGTCTTCCCATTCTATTTCGCGCATGGCGTTTTCGAGGGCGGCGTTGAAGAGCTTCGGGGATAAGGTATCCCCTGAACGAACCGCTCTCTTCACGTTGACGACGACGTCGTCCTAGAATGGTGAGATTTTAGTCATGAATCCATTATGAAGCTCTCGAAGGGCTCTGGTGTACTAAGTATCAACGTCTTGTGTGAACAGGGCTTCGGTGACCCCATCGACATCAACAGAGCGGAATGGCCTTTTGAAGATGACGAAAGAACAATTAGAAAGAAGGAATGAATAAAAATAACATTTGAAAGAAAACTGATGAATTTCCAGAAAAAGTTGAATGCAGAGTTACATATCCGTGCCTTTTAATTAGTGCATATCGCACTGTCAAGAAGAATTTCCATAACGGGGAAAACAACAGAACTCGTCACAGAAAGCGGTCGGAATATTAGTGAAGAGTGGAGGTGGATTTTTCGCAGATTGCTCCAATGCCAAAAAACGGGCAGCAACGGGAGGTCATGAAGGGGTAGGGGCCGACTCCAACTTCTCCCCTGGGTTCTTTGGGTTCATGCCCAAAGAACCCAGGGGAGAATTTGGAGTCGGCCCCTACCCATTACTCCATGGCGAAAATGAGTCGAAATCTGGCCGAGAAGTGGCGTTAAGATGACCGGAGCGAAGCGTGGAACGAGAAGACCGTCGCGTACGGAAAGCACGCCAAGTGACGCGTCGTGCTGTTTCCGTTATCGGAGCGGCTCGCGCCAGACACATCGCAAATCATGCCGAATCGGTCGCCAGCAGCCGGCGAATGCTCGCGATAAGGCAGCGAGCCGTCTCTAGCACGCACATGCACCGAATTCCTTGTATGACGTCTGGGTCAGCACCATAGCTGTGCTTTTGAGAAATTTCATCGAACGAATGAATGAACGAATTTTTTCGATGTAAAAAATTTTTTTTCGAGCCACTGAACAAATGAATTTATTCGCCAATCAATTTTTCGAACGACCAAAAATCGAATAAGCCTTATTTTTCGTTTCTTCGAATATTCGGACAAAATTATTCGATTTTCGAATAATATTCCAAATGGTCCCTCTAGATGTTCGAATTCGAACGAATAGTTATTTTTCTAAAATCATCGATGTTCGAATTCGAAGGGATAATCGAAAATCTAGGAACATGAAACATCGAATATTCAACTATTCGAATTATTCGTACATACTCGATCGAGCACAACTATAGTAAGCACCACAACCTGAGAACGTTGACATCTACCGTGTAGGCTTGAATGAAGTCGTCGACAACGATGGAATTCTCGCCTCCGGTGATCTCAAACGCCCCGATTAATTAGATTAAAAAATGCCATCCACTAATATCTGTCGTATCGGCAGGAAAGTGTTTTTGGTCTGAGTAAAAAGATGCTTTTTAAGCTGAGTCATGGGCCTTTTTGATTTTTTTTGCCTCCAAAACTTACAGAACTCTGCTCAAAATATAATATACAGGGTGTCTCAAAAATGTATACACTGTTTGAAAGGTGATAACTCTGTTCATAGTAAAGGCACTGAAAAAGTTAACGGTTTATACGAAAGCTTAAGAAAATAGAAATTTTCAGAGCATGGAATGCGCCATGCACTCGTCCGAATTTTTCCATTTTATAATCGATTGATTGTGTTTCGCTTGAATACATGTTATAATTTCTTCACAAAGTTACCGTTTCAATTGTTTTGTGCTCATTTTAGAGTTCAAAACTTAATTACATATTATAAAGGATAAAGGATTAAGGACGGCGTTAGTCAATCCCTCCTGGGATGCGCCAGCGCATTCTACTTCTACGGGATGTCGTGGAGGCGGCATGAATGCGTATTTGGCCATATAATGACTTGCGGTGGCCAGCCGATGAACAAGTCAGTTCTATCCTTCCCAGACAAGTCTGGTACCAATTCACCGACCCCGGAGGGAAGGAAGGCTTGGTTGGCCTGGGCGGGAAATCCGAACCAGGAACCTGGTATCGGGTGCTTGCGGCAGTCACGCCTCCTACGAATGCGCTACACGCGTCCGATTCCATATTATAGTTTGCAAAAAATGGAGAGTATTGTAAAAAATTGCAGGTACTGTTTGAAAGGTTCTAGCATTGCTGCTGGTCAAGTTTTGAGGAAGTCTGAGACTCATATGTAAGCGCGGGGTAACGACAATTCTGTGGCGTGCAAACAGTCAAGATTGCGCCGTGCATGCTCCTGAAAAATTGCGTTTCAGACTCGATTGATTGTGCATGGGCTGAATGCTTGTTACAATCTTGTTGCTACTCGGTCACATTAACCTGTGCTGTGCTTCTTTTAACGTTTTCCGTCGTCCAGTAGCTGCAGTTATGCCAACTAACATCTCCATTCAGCTTAAATGTTGCTTCGTTCGTCCACAGAATGCGTCTTGTAAAATGCGGCTCCTGCTCACATTTAAATCATGCAATCAATAAACTCGCATGTAACGTTTCTTTTACGTGACTGTCGAGTTCAAAACGTTAAAAGAAGCACAGCACAGGTCAATGTGATCAAGTTGCAACAAGATTGTAACAAGCATTCAGCCCATGCACATTCAATCGAATCTAGAATGCAACGTTTCAGGCGGGGGCATGGCGCAACCTTGACTATTTGCACACCACTAATTCCGTCCACTGCGCTTTCATGTGAGTCTCAAATATCTCCAAATGCTTTACTAGCAGCAATGTTACAACCTTCACATAGTACCTTTATTTTTCAGAATACTCTCCATTTTTTCGCAAGATGATGTGTAATTAAGTTTTGAACTTTAAAATAAACACAAATCAATTGAAACGCCACTTGGTGAAGAAATCATAACAAGTATTCGAGCGAAACACAATCAATCGAGTGTAAAATGGAAAATTTTAGACGAGTGCATGGGGCATTCCATACCGCTCACGTGTCAGAACATTTCTATTTTCTTGTGCTTTCATATAAGCTCCTAATGTCTTCAGTACCTTTACTATGAGAAAAATTATCACCTTTCAAACAGTGTATACATTTTTTGAGACACCCTGTACTTGTGCAAAAGAAAAGCAAGATCTTCATTAGTCTTATTAGATTCAGCATTATTTTGCAGGAAAAAATAAGATCTTTTACGGAAAATTATAAATTTAACTATATGCAAAATGGTAAATAGTGTTGGGAAGAAATATTTTTCTCTTTTTCCATTTTCACCACTTATTTATTTATCCTTATAACAATTAACTATTATCAAAAAATAAAAAATCACATAAAAAGTGAAAATGAACTATAAAATCGCTTTGAAAAAAGCAATTTCCACTTTAAGCAAACCAAAGAAGCCACATTTGCTAATCTTTAGAAAGCCAACGTCAGCTGTAATCCTTTGTGCCAACTGATTTTGTAGCAGTTCAGTTTCTTTAAGCCTCAAGTGGCTGGTATCGAGGATGCAAGGTGTTGCAACGATGTTTTGTTGCAATCAAAGCTCTAGCGCCAGGCGGGATTCGAACCCACATCTTCTTCAGACCGGGGGGGGGGGAATGCTCTACGCCATTCATTTTGTGTTACTTTTTGATCCATCCTATGTTCTGATTTGCCGATCTTTGAAAAAGCCAACTTTTGCTGTAATCTATTGCGCTGAACTTATTTTGCATCTCTTCTTGGCTCAATAACGGTTCTATGTTCCATTGTATAACAATTTGTTCGATTTTTTAATTCGCATTTTTTAAAACAGACTCTACGACTCGGCTAGATGTTGAACGCATGGCGCAATCTGGAAGTTGTGGGCAACACCATTACCACGTTCTTACCCTGCGAGAAGTCGCAATTATGGAAGGTGAGACAGTTCTCTTGACGAACACGTTCTAAGAAGTCCACGCTAGTCCACGCTAGATGACGAGGCAGCCAACCGTCGTCATTGCAGAGGCAGCGGTATGTTCATTTGCTTCGTGCTATCTGCATGAGAAGCTGCGTTCTCACTTCGGTATTCGTAGTTCAGCTAGCGGTGGCTTACAGTAAGTGCAGTTTGAACTGCTGGGGCCGGATTCATCAACGGTTTAACCCGGAAGTATGCGGGTATGGAAAGGTGAATCATACCAACGTGGCCTCATCCCGTCCTTACCAACCCATTCCTAGGTATACTGCTAGGTGGTGGATACTGGGTATCTCCGCATACTCACTAGGATTTCCTTACCCTCACCTCGAGATTGATGAATCCTGCTCTTGGACGCAATCCGTCCAAAGATGCGATATTCCAGAATGCAACGACTACAATAAGTACGTCAAAGACACGAAGAACTTCATCAGGCAATGCTCGAAGAGGGAGTACCTCGCCTTCGACAAGGAGTCGCCAGTGATAGATGCGAAAAAATTCGACGGCGACGACTTCAACGTCTTCTTCTCGAAGCTTCGTCGATTCGAAGTCTGTATACGTGTTCAGGGGACGGAACTGAAGCGGGTAGCATTTCCGGCCATCAGACAGAAGGCGAACACACGATGTAGGGAGGCATGTAAGTGCCTTATGCGTAGTAGTCGTTAACGTGGCCTGCATAGGGAGGAGGAAACACATCAGTCAATAACAGTAAATCAGAGAGCATCGACAGAACAAGCGGTCACTAGGTAGAACGCAGATCGATGTGGAATGTTTGCTCTGGTGCGTCCCCTTCCCCATGTAGGCCACTTTGGCGACTAGTACCTACATATATAATACTATCAGATGAGCAACGCGTAAACTCAACAGGTAAATGAGGAATGTCGTAGAATTAGTTTCGGAGTCAGAGAAGTCTAATAAACGGATCGAAAATATAGAACGGATTTGCAAAGGGATGAGAGAGACAAAGAGAGAGGGCCAGAGATGGAGTGAGAGAATGCACGGAGAACTTCTGAAGCATCACATTTATACAACTTTCACGTCAAACTGGACACATTTCAAATCAAAATGGAAACTCTTTCAAGCATGCGTGTTTGAAATCTTCTTATTCTTATTCTTCAGCGTTTGTCCCGCATCGTCGCGGGGTCCGCTCTTCTGGTGTTACGACGCCACCTTTCCGATCCTGCGCTTGATCAAGGTGGACTCCAGCTACTTTCATGTCCGTGTGTAACGTATCGGACCAACGCTGCTTCGGGCGTCCTCTAGGCCGCTTTCCAGATACTTCCAACTCAAGGCCTATCTTGCGGACGCAGAACGTGGCCGTACCATCGCAAGCGAGCTTCGCGCATCTTGTCCGCTATCGGCGCGACACCGAACTTCTGCCGAATAGCATCATTTCGAATGCGGTCCATGCGGGTGACTCCAGCCGTCCAGCGCAGCATCTTCGTCTCCATGACGCTGAGGCGTGTTTCAACTTCCTTAGTCGCAGGCCAACACTCAGCGCCGTACATCGCTACCGGGCGCACGACGGCTCTGTAAATCTTCGACATCAGGTGCTCTGGTATCCTCCTATCGCAGAGCACGCCAGTCAGCGAACGCCACTTGGACCAAGCTGCACTCACGCGTGAGTTCACTTCAACCATCAGACCGCCGTCAGACGCTATTGCTGATCCCAGGTATTTAAACACCGAAGTGCGTGCAAGTTCAGTACCGTTAATCTTAATGGAGCCGGACTCGTTCACGTCAGTCGTTAGGTACTCGGTCTTCTTGACGTTCAATTTGAGTCCGAACCTCGCCAGACGGTCGCACCAAGCTTGCACCTGCCGCTCGAGATCGTCTTTGTCTTCGCAAGCGAGCATCACGTCATCAGCATAAAGCAGCGTCCATGGAACAGGCTGCTGAAGATCTCGCGTAATGGCATCCATGACGACAACAAAGAGGAGCGGAGAAAGCGCTGAACCTTGGTGCACCCCAACAGAGATGGGAAACTCCATTGAGGTTCCAGCTACAGCTTGCACTCTACTCTTTGGGAAAGAGTAGAGCATCCGCACCCACTCTATAAGTTCCTCAGGTACGTTGTGTCGTCGCAAGGCGTACCATACAACCTCACGCGGTACGCGGTCGAAAGCCTTCTCCAGGTCGAGAAAGGCGATATGCACCGGCTTCTGTCTCTCGCGATGCTTCTCCACCAGGAGGCGGGCGGCGTGTATAGCATCAATGGTCCCACAACCAGACACAAAGCCGCACTGGTTGTCGGAGAGCTTGACGATTTCACGGATCCTTCTATCGAGGATTCGCTCGAAGATCTTCATGCTATGCGAAAGCAAGCGAATCGGACGGTAATTGGAGCAGTCCGCAGAACTGCCCTTCTTCTTCCAGATCGGAATCGTCGTACTCTTGTGCCAACACTCCGGTACTTTCTTCTCCTTTACTACCTGGTTGAAGAACTCAGTCAACCACTCAGCAGGATACCAGAGCTTCGACTTCCAAACATCGGCTGCCAGATCATCCGGCCCTGTCGCCTTACCAGGCTTCATCTTCTTCAGAGCCGCTTCTGTTTCCTCCACGGTGATCTTGTGAACGGGACCGTGAACAGAAGCCACATAAGGGATGGCCGGATGAGGAAATCCCATAGTGGAAATTTCCTCAAAGTAATCACGCCATCGCTTCAGCGCCTTTTTGCGGTCTGTCAGAAGATGGCCGCTCTCATCATTGATGCCAACAAACTTTTCAATGTCGTCAGATTGGCGATGGCGGGTCTTAGCAAGTCGGTACAAATACCGCTCACCATCGCGCGATTCGAGCTTTCGGTAGACATCACCATAATGAGTGGCTTTCGCAACAGCCACGGCTTTCTTTGCAGCCTTCTTCGCCTTCTGATACTCCTGCCAGTTGTCGGCTGTTCCGTCGCCGAGAAACACATGATACAGCGACTTCTTCTCTCGAACCTTCGCTTTCACATCGTCTGTCCACAGCCATGCCTGCTTGTCGACTTTGCGTCGTCCAGGCTTCGTAGTGCCGAGTTCCAACCTTGCAGCTTGGCGTATCGCGTCGGTTGCTTTCTTCCAAGCTTCATCAACAGTCGTAACTGTCGGTAACCGCACGCGAGAAATCACAGCTGCTTCCTTCTCTTTCATTCGCCACCACTTGATTCTTGCAGCACCGCATCGCTCGACCTGCTTCAGCCTTGGAGAGGCGATCTTCAAAGTACAGATCAGCGGTCGGTGCTGTGGGGCGACCGTCTCATACGGCACGACCTTCGCGTCTGTGACAAGGCATCGGTCGCGATCCTTCACAAGCACAAAGTCTATCTGAGACTTGGAGCTCCCACTATAATATGAGATGAGGTGGGAGTCGCGTTTTCGGAAAACGGTGTTCACAATGGTGAGGCTATGCGATTCCGCATACTCAAGAATACGCTCACCATCGGAGTTACGAGACCCGTATCCGAAACCACCATGACAGCTGTACCCGTCCTTCGCAGCACCTACGTGCCCATTAAGGTCACCAGCGACTATGATGACATCTTTCGACGGTACCTCTGCTGTCTTCTCATCAAGCAGGTTCCAAAACTCATCCTTGGCTTGATCGGAGCAGCCAGTCTGCGGAGCATACGCAGAGAAGAAGTGATAGAGTCGCTCCTTAGCGGCGACAACGATCTTCATCAATCGATCGTCAAAGCGCTCGACGCTTACAATCGGGTCACGAAATCGTTCGGAGACGATTATTCTGACACCACTGGTGGTCCTGGGACTTCCACATAGAACGGCCTTGAAGCCACGTCCTATGTCCCTTGACTTGCGGCAGGACCACCTCGTCTCCTGCACCGCACAGAAATCAACTCTTCTACGCTCCAGTGCTTCAACCAACTCGCACGAGCGGCCCGTCAACGTACCCACATTCAGCGTAGCCACGCGGGTCCTGCTTACGTTACGGGACTTTCGGACTAGCTCAGTTGCCCCCCGATGCCGTCCTCGCACCAGGGACCCTCGCATACTTCTCACACTTGCCGGGCTTTGCGAGTGCGCGTCGGCTCCCGCGGACGCCGTAGCACTATCTCGAGAAACTTGACTTATCATACACCATGTGATGTGACATGGGTCTTCGTAGGCCGGCCTGTCACAAGGGCCTGTCGCCTGCATTCGAATGTCCGTGATTAGCTTAGCTCGCAGAGCGAGCAGTTTCCAGTGGCACCACATGGAGGAACGGTCATCGCCACCATGCGTGTTTGAAATCAAACCGGACATATTCAAGCCAAACCTTCTCGATCATACTAGACTTTCCAGAAAAGGGGCTTGTTCAAGAAAAATTTGGCACAATTTTTTTTCGAAATTTTCAATTTTTTTGCCCGAATTAGTGAGCACATTGTTTGAAGCTTTATAAAACCCTTATTTTCATAGGAAAAATAATGGTTTAAAGCTTGTTCTAGAGTGCAAAACGCAGAACTTTTCCAGAGAATTAAAAGAGAAGACCGTTTCCTGCACCCGTCTAGCTCACTGCGATTTTAATTTGATCGATAAATGCTGCTCACTCAAAACAACAAATCGAATATATGTGGGTTTTCTGTAGTTGCTTTTGTTGCACCGTTGATAAGTGCGTAACCCCAGACAAGCAGAAATTTTGCTATCAATCAAAAGAAAATCTCAATATCCTAAACCAATGCATGGCACAATTCCCTCTCTTACCACTAAATAATTGGCACCTCCCCGCACTCTTAAACAAGCGTTATGTCATTATTTTTCCTCAAAAATGAAATTTTTATAAAATTAAAAGCAGTATGTTCACCTATGTAGTGGCAGGAGAGTTGAAAAATTTCACAAAAGTCATCCTAAATTCTCCTTGCACAAAAATTGTTCTAACCTTTTCGAAGAGTTTCTAGATTTAACAGGAAGGCACTCGTTTCGTTTTGAAAAAGGTTTGAAGCGTCAAACTTGCTTAGAAGAGTGTCCAATTTGGTTTGAAAAGCGACCAGACCGATTTGAAAATGGTGTACACGGTGGTCCATATGAAGTGCTACGGGCTACGGAAAGCCCATTTTCGAAAATTTCTCTCTTTTTCTGTGGTTTGCTGCGGTGTTATTCGTTTTCTCCGTATCTTTTAGTCCACTATGACCAGTCTTATTCTCCGTTTCTAGGTAAACATGGTTTCGCTTGAGGATCGTTCAGCAGTACAATACCGCTCCTGTCTTTTGGTTTATGGGCGGAATAGACGGAAAAAACCGCCGTTTCCGCCGCTTTTCCATAACTCCCTTCAAAGTGCTTCGATCAGAAAATAAACGCAACCATCCGAATCCACGCTGGATGATCTATCCAACGATGTAGGTAGCATACAGCGTTTCTTAAAAAATTGATTCGGTGACCTACATAGTCCCGACGGCGGCGGCCTCCCTTCGTCGCTCGAGATAATTGCTCCCACAGGGAATCTCTCCCTGGCTGGTCGAAGTAAGCACTTTCTGAGCAAATTTCTCGTCTTGGGCTTGTGGTACGCTCTGCATAGTACACTTTTCCGTAGCTAATAAAAAATTGCGATCATTTTGATCTACTTTTTTCTAAAATTTTCCTCATCTAGTCCTCCAGATTTTTGGAAATTGCCCGATTTCATGGGCTGCCTCTTGGTTTCGGTTTCGTCCACGAGAACTGAAAATTCAATATTCAACTGAACTATAGATAATTCGCAATGTAGCCTAGGGAAAGCGATCACAGTAAAGTAGTTCGAAAATATCGGCTGCTAAAGCCGCCTACCGGGTCAATTGTTGATAGAAAATGGGATTTTTTGCCAAACCAAGTGGACGATAGAAGCCTGGATTTTAGGAGGACGGACCACAAAATGAGATGTTCACGGCAGTGCTCTGTCACCTTCCACCTGTGACCTCCTTGAATTGGTAGTGGATTTTAACACATGTAAACAAGCGGCCAAACTTCATAGGAGGTGCGAAATGGCTCCAGCACAATTTCGGCTGAAAAAGTTGTTCCAGAATGGAAAACTTTCTCAACCAGTGATTTCCCCAGTGAATTCTGAGTCGAATAATGTTACTTTCTAAACTTTTCCACTACTTTCACTGTTTTCTGAAATTCTGTGATAGCTCGCCTGACCGTGGGGTGCGGTCTGAGCCACGATTAGGTCGACCGCCGCTCTACCAGAGTAGTGACCTCACGCAACCCCCTTGATGTCCAATGCCACCCAGTAGGCTACCGCCTCTGAAGGACCATTGTACTCCGGCTACTTATTGATTTTCTGCAAATAGGAACTCGATTAGGTTTTTTAAAATTAAAGGTATCACTCATAATTATCTAATCTAATCTATATCTATCTATATAATCTATTAATCTCCACTAAAAAATCAATCAAATCTCCACTGCACCACTGAATGGTCATATTGTACTATTTTATTTAATTTTGTACTACTTTATTTATTTTTTAAAGCTTTGCATTGAAAATATGAAATCGAAGATCCTTGACCCTAGTTTTAGCCTACATCTCTCAGAGGAGCCCGTATTTTTCTTAAAAGCTTTACATTGAAAAATTACCTTTCAGGTTTCTATAAGGTTAATTTTTTAGATGAAGCATGTCTTCCCCTATGCTGAGAGATACTGAAGGAAGCAGCTAATTTTTTTCAAATTTTCAATGCAAAGCTTTTAAGAAGAGCTTTTTTCTTTTAAAAATTAAATAAAATAGTACAAAATTAAATAAAATAGTACAATATGACCATTCAGTGATGCTGGGAGATTTTCTAATTATGAGTGATAACTTTGATTTTTAAAAAACCTAATTGAGTTCTTATTTGCAGAAAATCAATAAGTAGCCGGAGTACAATGGACCTTCAGAGGCGGTAGCCTACTGGGTGGCATTGGACATCAAGGGGGTCGCGTGAGGTCACTACTCTGGTAGAGCGGCGGTCGACCTAATCGTGGCTCAGACCGCACCCCACGGTCAGGCGAGCTATCACGGAATTTTAGAAAACAGTGAAAGTAGTGGAAAAGTTTAGAAAGTAACATTATTCGACTCAGAATTCACTGGGGAAATCACTGGTTGAGAAAGTTTTCCATTCTGGAACAACTTTTCAGCCGAAATTGTGCTGGAGCCATTTCGCACCTCCTATGAAGTTTGGCCGCTTGTTTACATGTGTTAAAATCACTACCAATTCAAGGAGGTCACAGGTGGAAGGTGACAGAGCACTGCCGTGAACATCTCATTTTGTGGTCCGTCCTCCTAAAATCCAGGCTTCTATCGTCCACTTGGTTTGGCAAAAATCCCATTTCTATCAACAATTGACCCGGTAGGCGGCTTTAGCAGCCGATAGTTTTCGAACTACTTTATTGTGATCGCTTTCCCTAGGCTACATTGCGAATTATCTATAGTTCAGTTGAATATTGAATTTTCAGTTTTCGTGGACGAAACCGAGACCAAGAGGCAGCCCATGGAATCGGGCAATTTCCAAAAATCTGGAGGACTAGATGAGGAAAATTTTAGAAAAAAGTAGATCAAAATGATCGCAATTTTTTATTAGCTACGGAAAAGTGTACTATGCAGAGCGTACCACAAGCGCAAGACGAGAAATTTGCTCAGAAAGTGCTTACTTCGACCAGCCAGGGAGAGATTCCCTGTGGGAGCAATTATCTCGAGCGACGAAGGGAGGCCGCCGCCGTCGAGACTATGTAGGTCACCGAATCAATTTTTTAAGAAACGCTGTATGCTACCTACATCGTTGGATAGATCATCCAGCGTGGATTCGGATGGTTGCGTTTATTTTCTGATCGAAGCACTTTGAAGGGAGTTATGGAAAAGCGGCGGAAACGGCGGTTTTTTCCGTCTATTCCGCCCAAAAACCAAAAGACAGGAGCGGTATTGTAGTCGACACATTCAAACGCGGGTTGTCCGTTTCCACGATTTCGAAGATGCTCAAACTGCATCGGATGCAAGTACACCGCGTCATCAAACTTTTCGAAGAGACTGGAGGTATCGATAATCGTCCGGAGGAAGACCACGACAAACTGCAAGGGCTCCTGCCCTTCGAAAGGCCGCCAAAGGCAGACATCGCCGAAATCCTGCAAGAAGCATCAGGAAATCAGCTAAGGAGTACAAGATAAATCGTTCAACTATGCAACGACTGATCAGGAATGATCTGAGACTGTATCCCTACAAATTCGCTAAAGGACAGCACCTCACTGAGGAAATGAGGGCTTCAAGATTGGAGAAATGCCGAAAGATGAAGGCCCTTGTGCGCGTTGACAAGCTCGAGCGGATTTTCTTCACAGACGAGAAGATATTTACCGTCGAACCACTCCAAAATATGCAAAATCAGCGGAGACTGCTGCCAAAAGGATCTCCAGGAGCCGTCGTCGTCGGAAGAGCTGATCTTCCGCAGTCCTTGATGGTATGGGCTGGAATGTCGGGCCTGGACATGACCAACCTTGCTTTTAATCAAAAAGAAGTTAAGATCAATGCTGAAATCTAACGTAAGCAAATCCTGGAAGACATGGTGGTAGCTTGGGCACAAGAAAGTGCTAAACACATCGACTGGACCTTCCAGCAAGATTGGGCACCAGCTCACGGTGCCAAGAAAACTCTGGAATGGTAAGAGACCAATCTTCCGGATTTTTGGACGAAAGATGTTTGGCCTTCAAACTCATCCGATCTCAACTCTATGGGTTTCGTCATCTGGTCAATTCTGGAGCAAAAAACCTTTCCGATACAGTTCACTGGATTCGCTGAAAAGACCTCTGGAGAAGGCATAGGACGAAACTTCACTGGAAATGATCGCGCGTGTCCTCAAGAATTTCCGAAGGAGATTGGGCGCTTTGCCTGAAGCCAAAGGAGCTCGTTTTGAATGGGATATATGAGGTGTTATGTAGAATTTCTTTATCTTCCGAATGATTGTACATTTTGCTTATTTGATTTGGTTTGTGCAAAGTTGTATATAGTCTTCTGCGTAAGACTTCATGTGGACCACCCTGTATATGAAAAGGAAGAGTAGAAAGAGGTGATGTAGCAGGACGACAACCAGCGATTCATTATCTAGGACCTGGGCAAATTTTCGACGAGAAGGAAAACGAGGATGAAAAGAGGATAGATCGGACAAAGTGGTTCCGTCGGCAAAGGAATTTGTGCCATAAGGAGGCAGAAGCAATCAGAGAAGAGGGCAACTAGAGTTCAAGAAGGCCGCATATGAGCAAAGCGTAGCAGACGGATCAAAGTAGACATGCTAGGAAGTAAGAGGGATAGGAGATAGCGATACAGTGCGAATACATAGGAAGAAAGCAGTATTAGACAATTTGTGAAGAGCATGCAGCTTTGAAGAAGAGAAGGCGTGAAAAACAGAGGCAACAAGGAAAATAGATGACCATGAATTCACGAAAGCAAAGTGAATAGGAGCTATCACAGAACTGAAGAAGAGTACGAAGAACTTGGAGGAGAGATAGATAAAAGGATAAAGGACGGAGTTATTCAATCCCCTGTGGGATGCGCCACGCATTCTACTTCTACGGGATGTCGTGGAGGCGAGTTGAATGCGTATTTGGCATACAATGAATTGCGGTGGCCAGCCGATGAACAAGTCAGCGCTTTATCCTTCCCAGACAAGTCTGGTACCAATTCACCGACTCCGGAGGGAAGGAAGGCTTGGTTGCCTGGGCGGGAAATCTGAACCAGGAACCTGGTATCGGGTGCAGGCGACAGCCGGCGCCTCCTCCGACTGCACTCCACGTGCCTTTAGAGATAGATATCCATAGAAAGATATCTACTATATGTACAATTGCACGTCGAATTGGACACTTTTCAAATCAAATTGAGCGCCCTTTTAAACTCGCCTAAGACTTTTGAAATCAGAGCGAGCTCTTCCAAATTGAAATGATCTTCTTCTACATTAGACTAAAGACTCTTCAAAAAGGTTAGAATAATTTTTTGTTCAAGGAAAATTGTAGCATAACTTTCTATGAAGTTTCAACTCATCTAACCAACCTGTATCACCTGTATCACCTGTCGTCCCGTTGATCATCGAATTGCTCGAGCGGGTGCCAGCAGCGTCTCCATTCGTCCCTGTCGCGTGCCAGAGTGGTCCAATGGATCCTCCTCGCTCGAGGTACACGAAGAGCGTCATATCGATCGTTCAGAGCTTTCACGAAGAAGTCCGACCAACGCGTTGGTGGGCGTCCTGGTGTTCTTTTGACATCCCGCGGAATCCAATCTGTGACGGCTTTCGTCCAGCGGGTGTCTGCGAATCGCATTACGTGGCCGGCCCACCTAATTTTCGACGACTTGGCCCATGCGACAGCGTCTCTGATCTTCGAACGTCGGCGAAGCTCGGAACTCCGGAGGCCTTCTCTCACTTGCGTGAGTCGTGTCACTCCGAGCATCGTCCTCTCGATTCCACGCTGCGCGACGCTGATCGCGTGTTCATCCTGCTTTCGTATAACCCAGGTCTCTGAGGCGTATGTTAGGGCAGGAAGAACAGTGGAGTCAAATAGGTGGGCACGGAGTCGGACGTTCTTCGTTTTCTTCACGACTTCTTCGACGCTCTTGAAAGCTCCCCATGCCGCTCGTTTCCTCCTGCTCAGCTCTGGTGCTAGGTCGTTGGTCATGTTGACTTCGCGACCCAGATATACATAGCTGGAGCACTCGGAGATGTTCGTTCCGTTGAGCGAGAATGGGGCATCAGAAACCCATCCGTTCTTCATGAACATCGTCTTCGTAAGATTCAGCTGCAGTCCAACGCTTCCACATACACGATCGAAGTCGGCCAGCATTCGTTCCGCCTGACTGATGCTCGGTGTTATGAGCATGATGTCGTCAGCAAAGCGAAGATGGTGCAGTTGCCGGCCGTCGACCTTCACTCCCATGTCTTCCCATTCTAGTTCGCGCATGACGTTTTCGAGGGTGGCGCTGAAGAGCTTCGGGGATATGGTATCCCCTTGTCGAACCCCTCTCTTCACGTCAATGACGACGTCGTTGTAGAATGGTGAGATCTTTGTCGTGAATCCAGGGTACAGCTCACGAAGGACTCTGATGTACTGAGTAGGAACGCCCTGGGTGAGCATGGCTTCCATGACAGCTTCAGTCTCGACAGAGTCGAATGCCTTCTTCAGGTCGATGAACGTAAGGCACAGCGGCAGCTTGTACTCTCGCGACACTTAGATGAGCTTCGTAATGGTGTGTATGTGGTCGATCGTGCTGAATTCTCTCCGAAATCCTGCTTGTTCGCATGGCTGTCCTTCGTCCAGCGTTCTACTAATCCTATTCAGGATAACTCGAGTGAACAGCTTGTAGACTACGGACAACAGGCAGATCGGGCGATAGTTGCCAACGTCGTGCACGTCTCCCTTCTTGTACAGCAAAACGGTCTTGCTGGTCTTCCACTGAGATGGAACCTTGCATTCGGACAGGTAGCGTGTGAAGAGCCGCGCCAAGGTGTTGATGAGCGCTGGTGGGAGGTTCTTCAGGTGTTCAGCTCTAATCCTGTCAGAACCGGGTGCTGTACGTTTCTTCACCGACGAGATGGCGTGTCGGATTTCGGAAGAGAGAACAGAGGGGACGACGTATCCATCCTGCGGAAGATGGCATGGGGGCAGGTGGACGTGGCTATCGAAGAGATCGGAGTAGAAGTCGTGGATGACTTTCTCCATGGTCCTTCTGGAAGAGGTGATGGTTCCGTCAGGACGTCGGAGAGTGGTCATCTTGGTCTTGAAGTTGGCGAAGTTCCGGCGGGCATTGCGGATGCTCAGCCCTGCCTCTGCTGCTTCAGCCAACACTTCCGCCCTTCTCTCCTTCAGATCCTCCTTTATCGCCGCTCTGCATAGCTTTACAAGCTCGGACGTCAGTTGGTAGTTGCCTGACGCTCGTGCTGCTCCACGCTGGCGTATCAGCTCGAGAGTTTCCGGAGACAGGCGTCTCTTGGTGGTCTTCAAGCTCTCGGCTCCCTTAGCACTATCGTGGAGATGGTGCACGAAGCGATCGTATTCCTCGTCGACGTTGTCCATGACGGCATCTTCCCAAAGGCCGACAAGAGAGGTGTAGAGATCCCAGTTGATGGTCGTTCTGGGATTCCTCTTCTTGAACTTCGCGGCCTTCTCTCCTTGACGCGAAAAGCGGAACCTCGCGCGAAGGAGGCGGTGGTCCGATCCCGTGTAGAACTTGGGGACAACGGAGACATCGGTCAGGCAATACTTGCGATTGAAGATGATGTGGTCGATCTCATTGTGGAACTGGCCACCGGGGGATTCCCAGGTCCATCGTAGGGAGGGAAGCTTCTGGAACTGCGAGTTTCCATGGATGGTCTTGGTCGACATGATAAACTCAGACAGCCTTTCACCTTGCTCGTTCCACTCCAAACCGTGGGTTCCGATGTGAAGTTCTTCCGGCAACCTCCGTGGCCCGATCTTGGCGTTGAAGTCGCCGACGATCACCTTGTAGAAGGTGTGATCTTCCTTATAGAACTTCTCCAGCTCCACGTAGAAGGCCTCGACGTCTTCGTCGTCGTAGTCGGATGTTGGGGCATACGCGACGAACACAGTCAAGGCTGGCACGGAGCCACATCGCTTCAGTCGCAGA
This sequence comes from Heligmosomoides polygyrus polygyrus, assembly GCA_947396885.1. Classification (NCBI taxonomy): domain Eukaryota; kingdom Metazoa; phylum Nematoda; class Chromadorea; order Rhabditida; family Heligmosomidae; genus Heligmosomoides; species Heligmosomoides polygyrus. The sequence goes on from OX377204.1 coordinate 16,686,156, forward strand.
CGTCCGATTCGGCTTGTCAGAGACTCGTACGAATCGATGTTCATGGCCAAGTGCGTGTGGACGAGGACACTAACGCCGCCTACTCCCCTGCTGTCGCATGTTCCGAGGAACAGTTCTTCTCCGGAGTCGTAGGCGGCGTGTAGGGGGTGGTGTCTTCTCGTCTCGGTCAGTCCGATGACGTCGTACTTGATCTTCCTGGCTTGCATCATCAGGTCCTCGACGGATGCTTCCGACGCAAGCGTGCGGGCGTTGTAAGTACAGATCGTCATCCTAGTCCTTCTCAGTTTGTGCAGCCTGGTTAGGCCCTGAGATTTTAGCAGCCTCTCCGTACTCGTCCTTCCCATCGCTGCAAAAATGGGGGCTCTTTCGGGGTCAGGGGAATGAGGCCCTTTAGTGCTGCTGTGTTTGACTGGAATACAACACGGGTAGCTAGTCAGGCTCTGTCGTGCGGGCGGGGTACTCCGGGCAGCCAGCCAGACTGCCCGAAGGGACGGGGCGAGACTTAAGGCGGCCTCGAATCGCCTTACATGTACTCCCAGTCTACCGAGTGCAAGCTTTTGGCCGAGCCGACACAGTTACAATCCGCACAGTCACGGACACATCCACGCACACTGTGCACGAACATGCCGCTCCCACGCACAAGGAACGCATCGACCCGACACAGCAGGAGCAAGGAGTCCATCCCCTGCATCCCACCTGCTCTCTGGGCAGTACACGGTCGCATTTGGTTCGCGTTTAATTCCCCTATCCACCACCCGGGGACGCGCCACGTGGCCCTGCGGCAAGCGGCCCGAGATCCCTCTTAACAAGAAAGCCCGAAGGCTCTCTATCGAGGGAGATCCGTGGCTATCGAGGGAGATCCGTGGCCAATCTAACCAACAAGTGAAGAAATTGTTTGAGATTTTATAAAGACTTATTTTTTTAGGAAAAATAATGATTTAAAGCTTGCTTTAAAGAGCAGGAAGGCCGCCATGAGACTGACTCCTACACGACGCGATTTTTATTCGATTAATAGCAGAATTTCTTTTTGCACGGAGTTTAACACCTGTTGACGATAGAACAAAAACAACTGTAGAAAAATCAATCATCTTTAATCTGATGGCTCAGGTAAGTGGCATTTAACTATCAATCTAATAAAAATCGCGACGAGCATTTCGAATACAATTTGAACTTTTAATGTGTTATATGCTTGCTTATATGCTGTATTTTACAAATTTTGATTTATTATCCGTTCTCTAAAACTGAAAATTTTATAAAATTATTCTACTTATTAGGTCAGGTAAACTAAAACAATTTCAAAGAAAGTTATGCAAATCTTCATTGAATAAAAAATTAATCCAACCATCTTATTGAGTCTGTAGTTTAACCTGGTTGAAGGTCATTTCGATTTGGAAGAGCCCTTCCCTTTGATTTCGAAAGTCTTAAAGCTAGGCCAAAATAGTGCTCACAATAGACAGAGTTTAGAGAAGTAAACAGCGTCGATTCAGCACCTAATACGGATTGATTCGTCAACAGTCTGAGGTCGCAATCGGGCAAATCTGTTGGCCCGTAGGCGGGCTTCACAACAGATGTCAGTAGCACCTATTACCTATCGATCGGCTCTATCGACTTTCGTCTAGAACTGACCACTTAAAGCGGGAAACATATAAACTAATACCCGGTGGACGAGCATTGCAACAAGAACCTCGATCAGCTGAACAATTCCGATCGATTTTATAGATTTCTCTGCAGGGTATATTTTACTATTTTGGATTAGGTTTGGTTTTCGTATAAGGGCCGTGCGAAACGCAAACCAAACTAGCTCCTTACTTTTTCCTTTTACTTTATTTGTATGCCTTATTGTCCCTTTCCCTACCATTAGGTTGGAAAAAAGTCTTTTTTCAAAGATTTATTACTTCACAACTACAATGTCAAATCAATTGAGATAAACTCCATTTTGTTCCACTACACTTCTCCAAAGACTGGGTACTTTTCTAATTTCTCTCGCTTAAGGGACTGCAATTCTGGAGTCGTACCATTGCAGACTCTAATTTTTGAGGTCTTCATTCGTTTCAAAATATTTCTCTCCAATTTCTTGCTTGAGAGCATGAGATGGTAGTGGTAAGGGCGAGGTCACGGCTATACGGTGGATGTGGCATTACCTCCCAGCCCAGCTCCTTTATTGTTTCTCTTGTGAGTCCTGGAACATGTGGTTTTGCACTGAGTGTCTAGGGCATGTGGAATCCAAGCTCCAAAATTCCATGCGAAGCCAAGACCCTTCAGATGGATTTCCACTATCCTATGAGACACTTCCAGCTTCTCTGCCAGTTGACGTGTCGTCAGCCTAGCATCGGCTCGAAGAAGATGGAGTAGTTCAGGTCGTCCAATTCAGTTGGCCTTCCTGACCTTGCCTTGTCCTCGAGTGAATAATCTCCCTTGAAAAACTTTCCGAACCACTCGTAACAGGCGCGATGAGTGGTAAATCCCAAGCCATATATGTCTTTAATTTGGTCGGCTGCCTGACGTGCTGCAGATCCTTTAACGAATTCATGAAGAATGCCGTGCCAAAAACGGCCCTGAGGAAGATCTGGCGTTGAGTCCGGAAGACTGGATGAATAACGAAGTACAAGAAGGGTCTCGACCTGTGTCCGCGTGCGAACGGTAGACAAGTGTGATAGGATTATGAAGTCAGCGACCAATACTGGCTAGTTTGTTTACAAGGAGAACGGTAAAAAACTTTTCGAAGTGTGAAGAAACTTTTTCCAACCTAATATAATAGACTTCACAACAGGCAAACAATACTGATCGGGATACATAGATAGCAACATCGATCGAATGGCAACTATCGATTGACTTTGACAGCGCGACAGGAGGTACACCCGCCTCCTGCTGGTGGGCGTGGCGTCAGGAGGTACATCGCTATTCTGCGGAGCGGAAACTTTTGTTTTGCATACCAAAGATTTCATAAGGCAGCCGTTAGACTCTCGGTGAAGCCTAGGGGGTTGGGCATGGGAGATGAAAGGAGGATCGCACGCCCCCCAGCAGGGGGCGGGTGTACCTCCTGACCGTCCCCCATCGACTTTACCAATCCTTCTCCGGAATATGTTGGCCGATGGGTAGGGCACGCAACAAATAAGCAGTATAAATCGATCTTTGTGGAGCTCCAGATACTGCTGGTTAAAAATTAATAGAGGGTACCGAACGACAAACAGGTACGGCCCGATAAATGGTAAGATGATGGGAGATAGGAAACGAACGATGTGTAAATCTCATAACGATTCTTTGTTGCGACCAAAACTCTAGCACCAGGCTGAATTCGAACCCGTACCTTCTGCTGACCAGGTAGGAATGGCACTCACCGTATATCGAAATGAGCGGCCGCTAATATCGGCATGGAATGGCGTAGAGCATTCCCGCCCCCAGCAGGAGGTTCGAGTTCGGGTCCCGCCGGCGCTAGAGTTTTGACTGCAACAAAGCATCGTTATGAGAGCATACAACCTCTATACCAGCTACTAAAAACAAAAACTCTGTTAGAAAGGGCAAACAAAAAGACTTATGAGAGAAGATTGAGCGTAGATTCCAGTGGCCAGCATAGTAATACGCGACAATCCCAACCTGGAAGAGATTGTTTTCGGGGACGCGAACAGAGTCAGAGCCGACTATATTCCAACGCTAATGGTTCGTGGAAACCCCAAACTCTCCAACGAAACCATTACCAGGCTGAATGAGCTGAAAACTGGTACAAGGGCGTCTAAGCGCAACTCGATTCAGGCCTTCGGAGGTACTTTGAATCTCTCTTCACCTCATGATAGACTTAATAAGCGCAGTTAGTTCAGAGTGCTTCGTGCCTAAGCCATTGACAAATCTGAACGATCTGATCGGTTGCGAATCGCTACATGGTGACGTGGTCGTCAAGGGGGAGACACTTCGGCCGCCGCGCGAGCCTCTGAGGCCGTTCGTCCTGACTGGATGTGTGATCGTGAAGCGATCGAAGGTCGAGAACGTGGACTTTTTGCGGAACCTGGAGGCCATCAAGGAGCCGGCATGGCTTTGTAAAAACGGTATGTCCTTGAAGTTGAGGTGCAAAACTGTATTTATTTATTTATTTATTTATTTATATTATATATTTTATATTTAACATTTTGATGAAATTTCTATCAATACAAGACACTTTTATGTCCTAGCACTTTTTTAAAGCTTGGACCGGCTAATGGAGAGGCTATATGTTGCTAAAGGATGTTTTGTTGGGATCAAAACCCTAGCGCCAGGCGGGCTTTCCGGGCACGATGCTACGCCTTAGCCCTGGTTTATAGTTGCGTCGCTGCGCGTGGCGGCACCATAGTAGGAATAGATATCGATCAGGCGGCACAAAAAATCGATATCTATGGCAACCATCGCATCGCGCCGTAAGTGGCGGCTCAAGTATAAATCACGTCTCGCGCCACCGGCACTGTTTGACCGCACGTAACATCAGCGATATCCTGCATGTTCCTAGGTTCATAGCCTTTTCTTCTGAGCGTTTAGCTCCGTACAGTGACTGTGACCGCTGCTCTTGCGAGAGTCACCATCTCACCCTATCGAGGGCGTCTCCTTCCGTGTCCCAACTAGGACCTCTCCTGATGACGTCCTTCTACCCCTTGCTCAGTCAGCTAATACAACCATGTCGGAAATATTACCGCCTTTATTTGGCTCACATGTTGACCGTTCTGCCCTTGTCAAAGTCTGCCAGTATAATGTGAGCCATCCACCACAACATACTTCTTAATTTCACAGTGATAAGTGATCTAGGAAGTATTAGCTTGACAAATGATTTGTTGGACCGTCGGATATTAGCTAAATTGCTCAGAAGCGATGTATTGGTGCTTCGCCAAAATTTATACAGGGCAAGATGTGTGACAGAAACCTAATAAAACGGTGGAAACATTTGGAGGCATAGACGATGATAGTTGAAATATGGCATGTTCTCGGCAAAGGAAGACAAAGCCAATATAGCATCATTGAGCAAGAAAAGGCGATAATTAATGCTATGAGATTTTGAGCCTTCTGACTGTAGTATTTCTGCGCAGACAAAGAAAACATGCGATTCCACTGGATAGTCGTGAGCGCTCTGAACAGTGGTTTAGAGCGAAACAGAAGCCACTGCCGACGGCTAAGCCCGACCCCCGCCAGGAGAATGTGATGTTCTGCGCTTGGTGGTGTGCAGGTGTTATCTTATGGAAATTCATCGAGAGCGGCTCCAGCATTGACGTTAAATTCTACTCTTCTCAGCTCAGCGGCGTGCAGACTGATCTCCGTCAGAATCGATTCAGATAGCTTTGATGGAGTGACATTATCCTTGATAAAGATGTCGACATTCCACACGTAGCAAACCGGATACTTCAACAATTTTGATTTGTGGCATTCGAACGACCGCGTGCGGCTGTGTTTGCCTAGCTCTGAGTATTCGTACTCATTTCGCCATACCGTTCGCCTCTCTACTACTCTGCGGCAAACTCCTGCTTCCATCGTCGCCTCGAGTGGCAAGGGGGCAAATAATTTCGTGCAGAACTTGCCACATCGAAAGGTATTTTCTGTTGAGTTGGCGCGGTTGCACATAGCTATGGCTACAAACGCAGCCGATCGATCGACGAACTCTGTGGCCCGTTGCAGTGTCACCGAGACCATCATCCACGACGGTCGATACCTCGGACCACATCAGCCTGCTCCAGTCGTTGATGAGCAAAGGGAAGATGCCGGCCTACGTCAAGCAGGTCGTTGAGTTGATGATAGAGACGAGGATGGAGATGAAGTCGCTGAGCAAAAGGAATGAGGAGCTGTTGGAGGAACTCCGATTGCTCAGGGAGGAGAACACTTCCTTGAAAGAACGGTTAGCCAGCTTTGAGAATTCTAGAGCTGATGCACCTAGGTCTGAGATAAGGTCCCACGCTGCTCCTGCAGAGGACCTAGATATTGAAAGATCGATAGTACTTTCACACGTTCCGGAGTCTACTTCATCGAAGCCTTCTGACCGAGTAAGCCATGATTATACGTATGTTGCTGAGCTTCTTGATTACCTAAATGTGGAATGTAACCCTGTGTCGGTTTACCGTATGGGAAGGTTGGATCAGAGTAGACCTCGGTTGATAAAAGTCGTGCTTCCCAGCAGCAGGTTCCAGCGGCAGGCGATAAAGCGCGCTCCGCGCCTGCGCTTCTCTTCTGGCCATAAAGGGGTGTACCTGCGCCCTTCGTTAACGTTGGAGGAGAGAATGCGCAGGAGGGAGCAGCGCAAATCTAGCGGTGGAGTGGGAGACGAAAGCTCCATGCGAATAACTCAGGTTCGCAATGGGTCTCAGTCTTCAACCCCTACCGCTAATATAGTCGCCCGCCGCACAGCTCCATCACCGTGCAATAGTAATCCTACGGGAAACTATTGAACGGTCACCGGTTTTGTAGAGGTTTAGCAACTAATATAAGATCCATTGTGAGAAATGCTAGTAGCCTCGTTATGAACTTGGCTATCCATAATTATGACCTTGTTGTACTCACGGAAACGTGGTTGAATAGTCAGAATGAGACAAAGCCTCTTCTCGGAAAGCTCTCAGACCAATATGTGGGAGTTAGGTGTGATAGACTATCCAAAAAAGGTGGTGATTTGCTCCTTCTAATGAAAAAGTCTTTTTCGTGGAACGAAGTTTTTAGAGAGTCGGTACTGAATTGTTATGAGATTGTAGTGTGTGATCTAAAATACGATTTAACTGAATTTCGGGTTATATGTGTATACAGGACCCCTGACTGCTGCGTTTCTGCATCCCTCCAATTAGTCAAGGCTATAAGTGATTTTTCTTCCACTAGCGTATATACCATTTTAATGGGAGATTTCAATCTCCCGGATCTAATGTCCAACTGTCGCAGCAGCGTGTCTAAGAGCTTTTGGGAGGTTTTTGAGACGCACTGTTTACAACAACTGGTGTTAGCGCCAACCAGACAAAGTTCTGTGCTGGACCTACTTTATGTAACAGAACAGGATTCGTAGGTGAAGTGCAGATAGGACCTCCCATTGGAACTAGTGATCACGCTACAGTGACCTTTTCAATGGACTTAATACTTAAAAAGGAGGAAACGAGGTGGTTTCGAAACTTCAAGGGTGCTGATTACTGCCTAATCGGGACCTACCTGGCTGGCATTGACTGGATTGGCATAGTTAACTCTGGTACCACAATCGATCAGATATATGAAACGCTCATTGCGATTCTTCACCACACAATCGAATTGTATGTCCCTTTGAAGCAACAGAGACATAGTGAACTGGGTTATCCTGCTCATCTCAGAAGACTAAGTTGTCGTCGCTTCCATTGTTGGAAAAATGTGTTCCACTGGTGCAAGCGAAGACAGGGCTTCCTTCGAGCTTGTGTCCAAAAAACTTGACAAAGCCCTTTACCGGTACAATAATTACGTAGAAAGGAAAGTAGCTAAATCCAAGGATAAATCAGCATTTTACAAGCTCATCAACCTGCGAACTGGTAGAGAAAACGAAATCCCCGGACTGCTAAATGATAATGGAGAACTGATCTTTACCCCTAACGGTAAAGCTGATCTATTAGGCGAAGTGTTTCAGAAGACGTATACCAAGGCGGAGATTGGTGAGGAAAGACTGGTAATTGACAATGGAGAGGATTTACCGCGTTTCCCCCAAATGAATTCCTCTCTCTGGTTTCATAAAGAAGAGGTTATTGAGGTTTTGTCTAAATGGCCGAAATCTTCATCGGTATCGCCAGACTTTATTCCGCTTAGTTTTATAAAGAACATCGTTCACTATAGCTTATCCTTTAGAACAAACATTTAGTATGAGCTATATCAGAGGGGAAGTACCTGCCAGGTGGAAACATGCGTTTGTTACACCAATTTCCAAGAAAGCTCCCCGCAACGATCCAAGGAACTATCGGCCGATTAGCATTACCTCAATTTTTGCAAGGACCTTTGAGAAGATCCTCAAGAAACATATCGGTGTTTAATCCAACAATGAAAAAGGACATAGACCTTCTGGAAAGCATTCAAAATAGCTTCACTAGGAAGTTCATGATGAGATGTTTTTCTATGGATTACAATAATATTCCAAGAGATCCGCAGCGAGCAGAGCTATTTCGGCTCCCTTCGCTGAAGAACAGAAGAAACATTGTTGATATTATAATGATCTCCGATCCTCGCCGGAAAGCTGTCTATAAATCCAACGGATTTCTTCGATGGGATATTGACAAGCTCTGTAAGAGGAAAGCTGAAGCTAAGGGTATCGGTTGCTAAATCACGTGTCAGGTCCGACTTTCTAACCTATAGAGCACTCAAGGAATTCAATCTCTTGCTTGGTAAGCACGATGACCTGAGGGAACTCTCTGTTCAAACCTGCAGAAGGTTTTTCTCAAGGTGAAAATTGTGGGGTGCCCAATATGACATACGCCGTGTTGATGATGATGTCCTGTTTTATTCGGCTGATGCTTTGTGTTATGTATGTTATTGTAATTCCAGTGTTTGTGTTGTTGTATTGTTTTGTTTCTTAACTTGCTTACGCTAGACCCTGGTCTATGCCTTGAATAAATAAATAAATAAATAAATAACAAAAAATCGGTGAACTTGGCTGGGAGCGTCGAAATCCGCCACCTTACAGCGCAGACCGTGAACCAAGTGCCATTTTGTTTGCTCGCTACGGCACTCCCTGGCTGTAAGAAGGCTTACCGATGTGGACCCAGTCAAAATGCACCTCGAATTTTACAGCCGTGGGATAGGCAAGCCACCTGATAGATGGAATTCAGTTCTGCGCATCAAGAAATCTTAGTTTGATTGAAGATTGTTTTTTACATGCCAATAGACACTTCTGTTGAAGTTGCTTGAAAGTCCACAAAATTAGTGACAGAAACGATTTCGTTTAGAGATCACTGAGAACCCCAACCTATGCATTCACGAAAAGATGGAAAGGCTTATCCGATCCCGAATTGGCGACCTAAATATGACGCTGCCAGAGGAATGTGGTGATACTTAATCCTCATTTTTAACCGTCTGTTTCCCGCCGTCTGATTGAAATGTTCAGAAGTAATCTGCACTGGAGGAGTCGTGGCGCCAGACTATCTAGCAACAAGTATTGCTGATCATCAGTGCGCCATAATCAAAGGGGATCTGATCCTCAAAATTTGGGCAGGTTGGTTAGCTTCTGAGTGCTATGAAAGAACCTCTTCACCGTGCAACTTCCTACTTTAGACATATCTAAAGTTCTAAATGATACGTAGGTTGCATCCATCTCTTCAACTTGCTAATCTGAAACAAACGTGAGTAACTTGAGAAAGCATTAGGTTGTCACATAAGTTCTGTCCGATTTCGATTGGCGTTACTTTGTGATTGTTGTTACAGGATGTTTTGTTGCGATCAAAACTCTTGCGCCAGGCGGGACTCGAACCCGCATCTTCTGCTTTCCGGGCAGCGATGTTCGCCTTACACCACCGGCGCTGTTTGACCGCACGTAACATCCGCGATATCGTCGAGGCCTGTCAGCACCTACCCGTGATACGGAATGAGCCGGTCGGTGATATCAGCATGGAGCCGGTTAAGCTAAAGACCTTACTAGTAACAATGTTCTAACACATTTGCTCAAGCCGGGAGCGGCTGGTAGAGAGGCTATATGTTGTTACAGGATGTTTTGTTGCGATCAAAACTCTTGCGCCAGGCGGGACTCGAACCCGCATCTTCTGCTTTCCGGGCAGCGATGTTCGCCTTACACCACCGGCGCTGTTTGACCGCACGTAACATCCGCGATATCCTCGAGGCTGTAAGAATTTTGATCGCAACAAAACATCCTGTAACAACATATAGCCTCTCTACCAGCCGCTCCCGGCTTAAGCAAATGTGTTAGAACTTTGTGATTGTTTTTTCATGTATAAGTAAAGTAATTGTATATAAGTTGTATGCTGTTTTGTGCGCCTGTTTCGCTCTATAAAACTTGGTATATTGTTTTTAAAAAGTCGTGAGCATCGTTTTTGGTGCTGGGCGAAAACGTGGAAAAAGACGCACTTGCGGATAATAATGCTTCATGAGTTCAAGCTTGGCCACAGTGTGAGCAAGGTGTAATAAACCAGCGGTTCGGTTTATTAACGTGCTAAAGGAGTGCCAGAAGGCACGATACCGTAGCGGAGATAACAAGCACCACACTTCTTTTATATGAGTTCATCTTCATACACAGACATACAAAATATTCGGAACATGTGGTAAGATACTGATTATACAAAAGGTGAGCATAGAGCATGGATCAAGCGAGAGGAATATTCATTAGGAGTAGGACAGGGCTCCTCTTAAACAATTACAATTCTAAGTACGGGACAGGATACCCAGAGGATGATCTACGGTGGAGAGGATAGGGAGAGGGGAAAGGGACGCTCGAGCTCGCCTATGGGGAGGAGACCGCCAGGCGTTTTCCTGGCCTGCTGTTTTATAGCCTCCTCAGCGAGGGCGGAACGGCATGTGCCGTGAGTGGTCGGAGGGCGTGGATGGTACTGGTGATCACGGGGTAGCGACTACCGGGTTCCCAAATAAATTCGGCATTGTGTTAAATCAAGGTCACCACAAAGGCAACTCAAAACGTCAAGATGGCATGGGGAGTGGACTCCGCTAGCGAACACATTGTGCGGTGATGGTACCAGAAGTTCCATGTTGGAGACGTGGACCTCAAAGACAAAGACCGTTCAGAACGATCACCCAAGTGTGATGGCGGAGGTTTAAAAGAGAGAGTGGAAGCCCATCCACGACGAACTGTACTTGAAATGGGCAAAGAACTTGGTCTCAGTTGTACAACTATTTCGAGGCACCTAAATGGGATAGGCAATGTGAAAAAAAAAACTGAATGAGTGACCCACGAACTCACTGAGGAGCAGCAGAGGTGTCGTCTGCTCCCTTATTATAAGGAACGAAAACGATCCGTTTCTTGACCGGGTAATTACCTATGACGAAAAATGGATTGTGTACGACAATCGAAAAAAATCAGCGCAATGGCTGGATAAGGAAGAACCGCCGAAACACTTTTCCAAACCTAGTTTCCGTCCGAAGAAAGTCGTGCTCACTGTCTGGTGGGGTGCAACTGGTATTATCCACTACGAGTTCTTGAAACGTGGTGAAACCATCACCAACAGAGAGGTACTGTCGTGAATTAAACGTGGATCACCAAAAATCGCTTGAAATGCGTCCTCCATTGGTGAATCGAAGAGGACCGATCCTTCTTCATGACAACTCCCGTCCGCATGTCTCGCATCTGACCATCCAAATATTAAACCACTTGAGGTATGAAGTTCTCCCGCATACCGCTTATTCACCGGACCCAGCCTCGACGGACTTTCGGCTTTTCAGACACCTCAATAGTTTCCTCAAAGATGAAAACTTTTCCAAAGCAGCAGATATCGAAATTGTTGAGTGTTTCATTGCTTCTAGGCATCCAAATTTCTTCCAAAATGGAATTAATGCTCTTGTATATCGTTGGCAAAAGTGCATCGATTATAACGGTTCTCATTTTGATAAATAAACTTTATTTCCTGCTGAGATGTTACACCGAAGTTGCCGTCGAAAATCGGAAAGAACTTAAGTGACAACCTAATAGAAATAAATTTTAGTGGCTCACTTCGCGACCTTTCTTCAGACGAACCTTTTTGATTATAGCACCTCCTAGGCGCGCACAAAGAAGTGACGAGATGACATAGTTTTGAAATTATTCATTCATCATTTACATAATAATTTTTTTTTGTTTAATAGCTACTTAAATAGGTGTCAAATGTTTTCGAGCAACTTCTTTGTTTAAATTTTCAAGACCTCCGTACACTTTTTCGGCCAAACAGCAGACCTATCTTTGAGAACAGGGTAGGAACGCAAGTGTTGCCGCCGAGCGGTGCCGTGGCGCTGCGCCAGCACACTTCTGCGGCACGATTTTGGGCGACAGCGGAGCCACGAGTGCGGTAATAATAATTCACAGCATTACTGCCGCCGCAGCGGTCCGTACGCGCTATAAGCTCGCGACCGGGATCGGCTAGAACGCAAACAGAAGGCGGGAAAGCGAATAGCAGCAGGAGGTCGAAACTAGAAATAGTACAGTGCCTCTGCCGTTCACCGCCGGTAAGATTGAAGTGTCCGTGAGCTGCGCGTTTTGCGAATTCCTTCGCCCGTCGCTCTGCAGCAAAAGTGTTCAAAGGCTTGACCAAAATAATATTTTTGCAACAAGGAAATCTTCTTATTCTCTTGAAAATAATTTTTCACTTTAGGCCCCGAAAATCAGCAAAATCTAAAATAAATTTTGTATGAATAAGTCTTGATTCAGTGCAGAGTAGTTTTCAGGGGATTCGAGCACCTTACACGAATTCCGATCAGTCCGAAAAATCATTGGTGTTCTGCATGTGGTGGACAACACAAAGGTTGAAAAGTTGGATTTCCTCACTGGTCTAGAAGAAATTGATGCAGAAGAAAGCACAGGTATCTAATAGAACGGGTTGACTACGCATTCAGATTGCCTTCGGATTTCTCGCAGACGTAGAATGCACGGCGGATCCTAAAAGGTATTGATTAACTCCGTCCTTTATATTTAACAACGAAAATTTGCAGAGCAAAATTTGTAAAGATCGCCGTTAATTGACGGATCTTTAATGCGACCTCAGTAGGTATCATCCTCCTAACGTATTTCATTGTTATGGAGCATATCTTGTGTGCATTTGCCATAGCCCTAGTTCATCCTTGCCCCGTTAAGCCGCATGCACACTTGGCAGCGGCGGCAGCGGCAGCCGTGGTTAAGCATTGGTGCATCGATTTGGCGGGAATCGATGCATCTATGCTTAACCATGCTTCCGGCTATGCTTAATCACAGCTGCCGCTGCCGCCGCTGCCGAGTGTGCATGCGGCTCTAGCCCTAGTTTATACTTGCGCGGCCACGCGGCACGACACCACGATCGTCATAGATATCGATTCTTCTCGCCGTCCGTTATCTATTCCGACTACGGTGCCGCGTCGCGCAGCGACGCAACTGGGAACTAGGGCTTAGGATCCGTTTATACTTCGACGCCGAGCGACGCGACGCCACGTATTTTAGCCACATTGGTCGAGCGACGCGGTCGATCAATTTGGCCACTATACATGTCATCGCGACGCTCGACGTCAGAAGTATAAAAGGGGCCTTACGCGGCGCAGCACCATGATCCCCATAGATATCGATTTTTCGCGCCGCTCGATCGATATCCATTCGGACTGTGATGCTGCGCCGTGCAGTGGCGTACCTATAAACCACGGCATACGCAATGGGCTGTAGAGCCAACATTTTTTTATTATATTTTATTATTTTCATGTTTTCCCCTCATTATAATTCACTCCTCAGTGGGTATCATCCTCCTAACGTTTCGAAGCACATTTCATTATAGGCTGCGAAATACGAGTAAAGTGGGAGGTGTGCAAAAATTCCGCTCCCCTTTGTATTTCGCTACAAATTTTTAGCATGACTTTTTGTCAAATGCGCCACGCATTATACCCCTCTCCAGAGTGTCATAGAGATAATTTGAATGCGTACTTGGACAATGGGCGCGGGTACGCAGTCGGAGGAGGTGCCGGTGTCGCACGCACCCGATACCAGGTTCTTGGTTCGAATTTCCCCGGAGGGATGGAAGGCCAACCAAGCCTTCCATCCCTCCGGGGTCGGTGAATTGGTACCAAACTGGTCAGAGAAGGATAAAACGCTGACTTGTTCATCGGCTGGCTACCACAATTCATTGTATGGCCAAATACGCCATACAATGAATCGCCTCGAATCGAATCGCCTCCATGATAACAGATCCCAAAAGGGATTGATTAATGCTGTCCATTACCCCTCATCCTTATTGGGTCAAACGAATGACAGACGGTGGCTAACCGACAGGAAATTCAGTCTTTTGCTCTACTTCGACACGCTGTACCGGTTGTTGATGGGCACCGACAGCACCTGACGAAGGTTTCATCCTCATCAGCGGTCCTCCATATGAACCTGACGAAGGTTTCATCCTCATCAGCGGTCTTCCATATGGGCTGTGCTGCACAGCCGGAGCTGTGGCGAGCGTGTCTACCTGAAAGGATAAAGAATAAAGGACGGGATTACTTAACCCCTTTTAGGATGCGCCACGCATTCTACTTCCACGGGATGTCGCGGAGGCGATTCGAATGCGCATTTCGACATACAATGACTTGCGGTGGCTGGTCGATGTATGAGTCAGTGTTTCGTCTTTCCCAGACGAGGGTAGCCCCAATTCACCGACCCAGGAAGGGTGTAAGACTAGGTTGGTTGTACAGAAAATCCGAGCCAAAAACCTGGAATCGAGCGCACGCGACAGCCGGCGCCTCCTCCGACAGCGCTACCACGGGCACGGGAGGGACCTAGACAAACAGGATAAATAAACAAACAAGTTCTTCACCCGTGCAGGATAGATATCGCTTTCCAGAACCTGCTCTTCTGATAAGCGGCAACTCTGTTCTGAAGGAAGTGCAACTCATTGGTCTGAAGAAGGTGCGCTCAAAGGTCTCACCCGCTGTGGTCATAGAGAACAATCCAAAGTTGATCGGCGACGTAGAAGAGTGGTACGAAGTGAGTTCTATACGTTGCTCAAATTTACAAGTAGTCTCAGAACACTGGAAGGATTCAGATAGCTGGTGGCGCTAACCGTACACGAGTTCTGTTCGCCGAAGTGGAGGATACTGAACAAGCAGGTGGGGCTCAATTCTGACTATGTTGATCAGCACCTTTTGGAATGTGATACGCACTGGAATAGGTCGGATCACAATGGTTTGAGGATGAAAAGCCGTCGTCTCATAATATGCCATATTTCTTCCTTGATGTGATATTATTTGGAAGGCATTCATTGGGTTGTTCCATAATTAATCTAGTTATTTCTTCATATTTTTCAAAGTGACGTTATTTGTATTAACAACAAACATTACTCAACGATATTTTGAGCATTTTATTGGATGACCTTTTGGCAAGTTAACGTTCTAAGAAGCCTTGCTATTTATTAGGTCGTTACCAAAGTTCTGTCGTTTTTTGACCTTCAACTTCAAATGTGAATATCTCAGCTCAAACATAACTTTATTAGTCGAAATAAGAACCATTACAATCTACACATCTTTGCCAACGAGATACTAGTTTATTTATTCCCCAGTAGCATAGAACTCCGGAGATCTAGAAGCGATGAATTCTTCGAGAGCGGATTCTGTATCATCCCGGTTCCAGAAGTATTTTCCGCGAAGGAAGCCGTCGGGATGTTTGAAAAAATAGATAGTCTGTAGATGATAGGTCGGACGAATACGGTGGATGGTCGAGTGTTTCGAATCTCAAAGAATGAAGCTTCTGCCTGGTGATCATCGATACGTGCAGCCAGGCGTTGTCGCGCAAAAGTATCGGTCCCCTTCTGTAGATCAGCCCTGGGAAGATTTGCTGGAGCTTCTTGTGTACCTCGTCCAGCTTCTGACAGTACTTTTCCGCCGTGGTTGTTTCAGCAGGTTTGAGAACGTTACAGTGGATTAAACCGGTGGCACACCACCAAACCGTCACCACCATCTTCTTCTGGTGCATACTCGGCTTTGGACAGTGTTTAGGTGCTTCGTGAATATCCAGCCATTGAGCACTTCGTCGTAGGTTGTCGTATACGACTCATTTTTCGTCACTCGTCACAATTCGCTCTAGAAACGGGTCGTTTTGTTGCGTAGAAGGAGCGCTGGCGATACTTGCAAACGGCGAGCTCTTTGAATCTCGGTTAAATCGTGCGGCACCCACTTGTCCAGCTGCTTTCTCTTTCCGATCTTCTGCATATGGATGCAAACTGATTTACCTGATACTCCTAATCCAGAAGCCAGCTCTCGAAGAGTTGCTCCCGGATTCCCTTCAAGTAGCGTCTTCAACTGGTCGTTGTCAATTTCCGAAGGCCGCCCATTGCGTTGTTCATCTTCGAGTTTCTCATCTCCATTTCTGAATCTGCTGAACCACCGCTCCACCGTGCGTACGCATGTACGGCCCAAATGCGGTGTTGATGTCTCGAGCTGTTTCTGCTGCTTTACGTCCCAGTTTGAACTGGAACAAAAAATGGCGCGAAGTTTCATCTTGTCCATGTCTTTTTCCGAGCCTTGAAAGAAACCATGTAGCATATTTGAAAGCAAACCAAAAGTGGCGCTAAACAGAGGAGAAAATGCGCTTTCAGTAAATATGTAACACCAGACCAAAACTACAAAGCATATCCGAGTTCACAACATTTGAAACCACGGTAGGAAAAAACGACAGAACTTAGGTAACGATCCAATAGTAACAAAGAAGTTTTGTAACTCATTTTTAACAGCTTGATTCGAATCAAAGGTTTTACAATCCAAATGATTTTGAAGAGAGTGAAACAAGTGGTAATCTGATATTGCAAAGTCACGGTTTCATGCCGGATGTGGCATAAGTTTCCAGTTGAGTTCTGTTAATTTTTTACGGGTCATCAAAGCGGTGTGGGGTCTGGCGTCAAAATATTAGAACATCATAGCTTTGCAATTGGCCAGTTCAGGACGTTTTTTCTTGATTTCTTCCTTCAATTTCGATAGCTTTCGATAGCTTCCTTCAATTTCGATAGCGACAGTAAACAATCGAATTAGTAGTTTGGCCCATTGGAAACAGTTCAAAGTGGACTATACCTTTACAATGCCACTGCACAGAAGGCATAATCTTCTTCTAGTGAATGTTGGCTTTAGATGTCGATTGTGGGACCATATTTTGCTTGATCCGTGACCGTGATATTGATTCGGAATACGATATAGCAAGCGATCCACTTTTCATCACCCGTTACACATATAGAATATAAAAATATAGCCAAATTATTTCTTCAATTTTTACAGAGCGATAATCGTACTACGTTTACACAGCCATCAAGAGCCAAGAGCCATAACACCTACCTGTTAACTGGTGGGCCTCCGGGGGAGGGGGGAGGGTGCTATAATAAAAACGTTCGTCTGGAGGTAGATGGCAAAATGAACTATTTTGGGGTAAAAGAAAAATTATACTTTTACATTTTTCACTAACTAATTAACGATGAAAGCCGCCCTCAGTAATGCGCTGTGCGCTCTATCATTAGCTCTCATTGGGAAGGTATTCAATTTAAAGGAATATTTAGTCCAAGTAATGAATAAATCTCTGAATGACAGAGATTTATTCAGAGATCTATTCATTACTTGGATTAAATATGCCTTTAAATTGAATACCTTCTAAATAAATCTCTGGGCGCGTGTTGCGCAGTCGGAGGAGGCGCGACTGTCGCGTGCACCCAATACCAGGTTCTTGGTTCAGATTTCCCGGCCAGGCCAACCAAGCCTTCCATCCCTCCGGGGTCGGTGAATTGGAACCAGACTTGTCTGGGAAGGGTAAAGCGCTGACTTGTTCATCGGCTGGCCACCGCAAGTCATTGTATTGCCAAATACGCATTCATGTCGCCTCCATGACATCCCGTAGAAGTAGAATGCGTGGCGCATCCCAAAAGGGATTGAGTAACGCCTCCTTTATCCTTTATCCTTTATCCTAATGAATAAATCTCTATGGAAACTTTTGACCTGATACGTCAGCGCTGGCTGCAGAGACAAAGTTGAGCGCCGGAACGTCCCCAGTTTCAAGACCAAGAGATGACCGCTCTCCAGCGTCTTGACGGAACCGTTACTTCTTTCAGAAGGACCATGAAGAAGGTCATCCCACGACTTCTACTCCGACCTCTTCGATAGCCACGTCCACCTGCCCAATGCCATCTTCCGCAGGATGGATATGTCGTCCCCACTGATGTCCCCTCCGAGATCCGTCACGCCATCTCGTCGGTGAAGAAACGTACAGCACCCGGTCCCGACAGGGTCAGACCCGAACACCTGAAGAACCTCCCGCCAACGCTCATCAACACCCTGGCGCGACTCTTCACACGATACCTGTCAGAGTGCAAGGTTGCATCTCAGTGGAAGACCAGCAGGACCGTCTTGGTGTACAAGAAGGGAGACGTGCACGACATTGGCAACTATCGCCCGATCTGCCTGCTGTCCGCAGTCTACAAGCTGTTCACTCGAGTCATCCTGAATAGGATCAGCCGAACGCTGGACGAAGGACAGCCATGTGAGCAAGAGGATTTCGGAGAGGATTCAGCGCAATCGACCACATACACACCATTACGAAGCTCATCGAAGTGTCGCGAGAGTACAAGCTGCTGCTGTGCCTTACGTTCATAGCATTCGACTCTGTCGAAGCTAAAGCGGTCATCGACGCCCTGCTCACTCAAGGTGCTACTCAGTACATCAGAGAAAGGAGCAGAGCTGTACGCTGATTCACGGCCAAGATTTCGCCATTCTACAACGACTCGTCATCAACGTGAAGGGAAAAGTTCGGCTAGGGGATATCATATCCATGAAGCTCTTCAGCGTCACCCTCGAAAACGTCATGCGCGAACTAGAATGGGAAGACATGGGAGTGAACGTCGACGGGCGGCAACTGCACCATCTTCGCTTCGCTGACGACATCGTGCTCATAACACCGAGACTCAGAAAGGCGGAGCGAATGCTGGCCGACCTAGATAGTGCATGCGGGAACGTTGGACTGCAGCTGAATCTTATGAATAAAAATAAAACAGACGATGAAGAAAATGTTCATAAGGAACGGGGACGAGTTTCTGATGCCCCATTCTCGCTCAACGGAACGAACATCTCCGAATGCTCCAGCTACGTCTGTCTGGGTCGCGAAGTCAATATGGCCAACGACCTAGCATCAGAGCTGAGCAGGAGGAAACAAGCGGCTTGGGGAGCTATCAAGAGCGTCGAAGAAGTCGCAAAGAAGACGAAGAACGTCCGACTCCGTACCCACCTATCCGACTCCACGTTGTTCCTGCCCTAACATACGCCTCAGAGGCCTGGGCCATACGAAAGCAGGATGAAGACGTCGCGTAGCGTCGAATCGAGAGGACGACGCTCGGAGTGACATTCACGTGATTCACGCAAGTGAGAGAAGGCCTCCGGAGTCCCAAGTTTCGTCGACGTTCGAAGACAGGAGATGCTGTCGCATGAGCCAAGTCGTCGAAAATTAGGTGGGCCGAGCACGTAATGCGCTTCGCAGGCACCCGCTGGACGAGAGCCGTCACCAACTGGATTCTGCGGGATGTCAAGAAGTCATCAGGACGCTCACCAATTCGCTGGTAGGTCTTCTTCGTGAATGCCCTGAACGAACGACATGACGCTCTTCGTGTCCCTCGAGCGAGGAGGATCCATTGTAGCACTCTGGATCGAATGAAAAAGCTCGAGCAAGTCGATGATCAACGGAACGACAGGTGATAGGAATCGCATAGTTATGGTGCTTCCACGAAAAAAATAGCACTTATATGTATAGTACGATGGAACACAGCTACGGCTAGGAAAGCTCTAAGGCACCCAACAGCGAGTGAAATTTCGGTGAAGTGGAAAGGCAACTGTTGGCCGTACGAAATTCACAGATAGATGACAGGATTTTCGCCCACTACTTACCGACTTTTCTCCGGCAGATCAACAGCATTCCAACTACGAGAGTGTTCTTTGGTCAGTTTGCTTCCCTCGTAGCGTTGGAAGGTGACGCTTCTACACAATTACACAAATTAGGCGCCACCTTATGCAGCCAGGTTGAATCCTCATCCAAAATCACATGCAGTACGCCGCCAAGAGTTTTTGAGTCAAATATAGGTCGGTGCCGATCAATCCCTTTACATGATGCGCCACGCACTCTACTTCGATGGGATATCGAGGAAACAATTTGAAGTACTTGGCCTATATAATAACCTACGATACCCAGCTGATAAACAAGTAAGTGCTTTACAATTCTCGGACGAGATCATCAACCTTGAGGGATGGAAAGATTGGTTGACTTGGACTGGAAACCCAAATTGCGACTCTGGAATCGGGTGCAATCGACAGCCGGCGCCTCCTCCAATTGCGCTACCACGCGTCCAATGTGGTCATCAGGTCCCGAAAATCTAACTCCAATTCTTTCACTGGTATGTATTAAAGCATCGCTTAACATAGAAGAATAGTGGAACCCTCCATTCTTTACAAATATTACCTTAGAGGCAGTGCAGACCTATTTTTTCGACTCAACTTCTCTTTAGCAGAATTTGAAGAGCCATCTTTCCAGATAAAAAACCACTGGTGTTCATCGTGCTCGTCGTCGTAGTGATGATGGCCCTGGCGCTGACAGTATACTGGTTCGGATGGGGAACACGATGGAGGAAGTTCTCCGGCTTACACGAAGTGCATACTGTCACGAAGGCGCCTAAAAAAGGATCAAAGAGAAGGACCAAGAAATGATAGCGTCCATAGGACAGTGGCAAGAGAATTGTTAAGAAAACTGCGTGAGATCAGATTAAATAAATCATTCTATTCAGTTCAAGTAGTCCTGTGCTAGTACATAAGCATGTAGGTTACAGTACGGCGTCGATCAATCTCATTCGGGATGCGCAACAAAGTCTGCTTTTACGGATGTCGTGATGACCAACTTCAACGCAAAATAAGACCACAGAAACGTTTCAAGGGTGCCTGAATCAAGAGTACAATTCCTTATCCGGTGCATATATATATCTTTATTTCTCCTAACAATCATAGGTCTTGTTTGGAACGCCAATTTTAGTTCAGAGTTCCTTAAGTAATCTTAGACTGTTAGCAGCGCTTTCGTTCCTTTTCCGATTTCTATAATACTACCCTTCTACTCACAGAAAGATTTTGTATAAACCCCGCTCTGTTGCACTACCAATATTTCAAAAGTCATTCTAATAATGATTCGAATGCAATGATCTTTTATTGTTGTATGTTGTTGGCGAAGAGTCGCACGCTGTCTGCTTCTTAAATTTTTTAGCTGTAATCTAGTTATTGCCCATTTGTGATAAATAGGGCGTCTCAAAAAAATGTATACACTGTTTGAAAGATGATAACTTTGCTCGTAGTAAAGGTACTAAAAAAGTTAAATGCTTACATGAAAGCTTTAAAAAAACATAAATTTTCTGACATATGAGCGGAATGCTCCATCTACTCAACTGAAATTTAGCATTTCATACCCAATTTATTGTGTTTCACTTGAATACTAGTTATAGTTAATTATTATTATAACAGCTATATAGAAAGAAGGTTAACCAGATCTAAGGATAAGTTAGCTTTTCACAGATTCATAAACTCACGTAGAATTAATAACGAAATTCCTATATTAAGGAAAGATAGTGGTGAGCTGATTTCTGCGAATAAGGAAAAAACCGACTTGCTAGGTGAAGTATTCCAAAAGGTTTACAATAAGAATACATTTGACTATACGATTTCCCCGAAAAACGACTGTAAGGATTTGCCACATTTTCCCACAATGGAGCCCACACTTTGGTTTCATAGAGAAGAAATTATTGATGTGTTGTCTAAATGGCCGAAATCCTCTGAATCACCGGACTTCATTCCCTTGAATTTCGTGAAAAGCATTATCCATTACATAGCCTATCCCTTGGAGCTCATATTTAACCTAAGCTACACTAAAGCGGAAGTCCCATTCAGGTGGAAACATGCATTTGTCACACCTATTTTGAAGAAGGCTCCACTTAGTGATCCCAAAAACTATAGGCCGATAAGTATAACTTCAATTTTTGCAAGAGCGTTTGAGAAAATTTAAAAAAACGTCTCTTGGCACATTTTGAGTCATGTGAAATATTTTCAAAAAATCAGTACGGTTTTCTAAAGGGGAGGTCGGTCGAAACTGACTTACTCAGCTCCATAAACGATTGGTCAAAGGCTTTGGAAGGAAGAAATCGTACTGATGTAGTGTACTTTGATTTTTCCAAGGCTTTTCATAAAGTTCCGTTAGATAAATTGATGGCAAAAATGGAAGTGGTAGGAATTCATCCCAGGATCGTCAACTGGACTAGACAGTTTTTTACAAAATAGGACTTATCAGGTTAGGATCAAGGACAAGTACTCTGAGGTTTTCACTACATTTAGTGGTGTTCCCCAAGGTGGAGTACTGTCCCCGCTGTTGTTTTTACTGAACACATATGATTTGCCACACGCGATTACCAGGCTGGGCGTCAAGTGTAAAATGTTCGCCGACGACATCAAGATTTACAAGAGTATCGTGAGCCCAGAAGATTCAAACACACTTCAGATAGCAATTGATTATATCAGTAGCTGGGCAAACAAATGGAAGCTTCCTCTTTCGGCAGAGAAAACTCATTTGCTTATGATTGGATCAAGAAGTCACATTGATATCCCCATTTATACCATCTGCGGTCAGGTTTTGGCCCCCATCTGGGCTTCATAATTACGAGAAATCTTTCTTTCAGCAAACACTGTAGCCTTCTAGTGAGAAAAGCAAATTACCTTATATATAACCTATTCCGAGTCCTGAAGTCAGACATCCCGGAAGTTTACATCCGTGCTTACAAGACCTACGTAAGACCAATCGTAGAATCGGGAACAACAGTCTTCAATCCGACCAGAAAGAAAGACATCGATCTTCTTGAGAGCATTCAGAACAGCTTTACCAGAAAGCTGATGATGAGGTGCTTCCCGGTCAGCTATGACATGATTCCTAACGGGCCTCAAAGATCTGAACTAATTGGTCTGCCGTCACTAGTGAGCAGGCGAAGGAGAGCAGATCTTATCATGATGTTTAAAATTCTCACCAAAAAGCTGAACAACGACACAGAAGAATTCTTGGACGGAGAGCTGACAAGATCCGTCAGAGGAAAGCTCAAACTACGTGTGCCAGTTGCAAAGTCAAGACTTAGAACAGATTTCTTAACTTATAGAACTCTTACGGAACTAAACTTGCTTCTTGGTAGATACGACGATATAATGTAAATGTCCACACATGTTTGGACTAGAGCTATCGCTTGTTGAAGTTCTTAATTGTCATTGTAGTCGATTGATGTGTGATGATGTTTTGTCCTTGTTTTTTGTTTGCTTTATGTTTCCATGCGTGAATTACATTCTCGCTTTGAATAAATAAATAAATAAATAAATAAATAAATAAATTCTCCACAAAGTGGCTGTCTTGAATGATTCGTGATTCTTTTAAGATTTTAAACTTAAAACACACTAAGGCTTGCAAAAAATGCAGGTACTATTTGAAGGGTTGTAACATTGCTGCTAGTGAAACTTTTGAAGATGTTTGAGACTCATATGAAAGCATAGAGTAACGAGACCTCTGTGGCGTGCAAATAGTCAAGATTGCGTCATGCCCTCGCCTAAAACCCTGCATTCTAGACTCGATTGATTGTGCATGGGCTGAATGTTTGTTTCATTCTCGTTACTACTTATCCACACTAATTTCTGCTGCGCTTTTCTAAGGTTTAGAACTTGACAATCATGCGAAAGACGCGTTACATGCGAGTTTACTGACTTGCACAATTTAAATGTGAGCAGGAGCCCCATTCTATAAGACGGATTCTATGGAGTGATGAAGGGATATTCAAGCTGAATGGAGAGGTTAGTTGGCACAGCTGTAGTTACTTGGCGACGGAAAACGTTGGAAGAAACACAGCACAGGTTAATCTGGCCAAGTAGCAACAAGACTGTTTCAGCTCATGCACAATCAGTCGAGTCTAAAATGCAAGGTTTCCGGCAGTGGCATAGTGCAATCTTAACGATTTGCATGCCACAGAAATCTCCTTATCCTGTGCTTTCATATGAGTCTCAAATATTCTCAGAAGCTTCTCTACCAGCAATGTTAGAACTTTTCAAACAGCATCTGCATTTTTTTAGAATGCCCCGTATTTTTAGCAAGTGTGCTATAAGTTTTATACCATTAAAGAAAACAAATCAATGGAAACGGCCACTTTGTGAAGAAACTATAACAAGTATTCAAGCGAAACACAATCAATCGAGTGTTAAACACAAAATTTTAGGCGAGTGCATGGAGCATTCCATGTCGCTCATATATCAGAAATTTTTCATTTTCTTACGCTTTCATATGTGCTTTTACCTTCTTCAGTACCTTTACTGTGAGCAAATTAACATTTGACATACGAGGATATTAACCGTATCTCAAACGATGCCTATTATATCCTGTTTCACCTCTGAGCCCTATACAGGATATAACAGATTAGAAGAATAATTAGAGTACCACCAGCAATCTCCCGGAGGATCGTCAGTAGGGCAGGGAGAGTGGTACAACCTATACCACCGGACGGGTTTATATAGAGGATCCTTAGGTCAGAACACGGCGGGAAGGGGTCAACTAAAGATCAAGAAGAACAAGACATGGAGGTAGAGGTGGACTAAAGATGAAAAATATAATATATCTAAGTTATAGTACTACAGGACAGAATAATATTTAATATTAATAAATAGAAAGGTTAATTAGGTTTCGAATAAATGTATTAGCTTCTCTATAAGTATCAAAAATTCCATATTTATAACTAATACATTTATTTTTTAGTATGCATCTGAGTATCGCCTTTAGGATAATTTCTTTTTGGTATCCTAATTCTATAAGAGTGTTAATGAGCATAGTGAGCCTACTAATGAAATCTTCCTTACGACTACAATTCTTATAAATCCGTAAGGTTTCTGTATAAATTATAGAACTTTTTAAACTTACACTTGTATAAGAATCGTAATGGGGAAATCTAATCACTTTAAAGTCGAAATAATCAGTTTTATTATACTGTTTAGTATATATTTTTCCTTCTTCTATAGTAATAGTCAGGTCTAAAAAGTTGCATTCATGGATGTTAGTATTAGTACGACTAACTTCTAAGCAACCTTGATATATGTTAGCAATAATAATTCCTATATCACTGTCTGTAAAGTTGTGAATAATTAATATATCATCCATATATCTGAAAGGATGGAATTCTTTGTTAGATAAAAATTTATCTATTGTATATTTGTATTCGAAGTATGAAAGAGTTAGATCAGCAATGACAGGGCTAGCGTTGCCTCCTTGTGGAACTCCTTTAATCTGTTTATATATGTTACTTCCTATTCTACAATAAGAATTGTCTAACAAATATTGTGTTATGTAGATGATATCTTCTACTCTATAAGCTCGATAGTTGTTATTAGTTGGAGTTTTATCACTATAAAAACATTTTTTATTGTTTACCAGTAAATATTTTTTGTTGGAGTTTTTATAGCACAATTTAAGTATCTCCGTAATATTTTTTAATAATGATTGTATGAGGAATGTTAGTAAACATGTCCACAAAATCTGCGGTATAAAGTTTAAGGTTACTATTATGTAGGGAACAAATTTCATTAGATATGTTAATGTCTTTTATTGACCAAAACGTTTTCATGCATCTTTTATTAATAAGTACGCTATTAGCGTAGTTTTTGAAATCATTTTTAATGTGTGTAAGAATTACAGAAAGTTCAATAGCTAGAGGTTTAATAGTACTATTTGAAGCTCCCGTTATAAATCTAAATTTAACTGGATTTTTATGTAGCTTAGGAATGCAATATATTAATGGAATAGTACTACCTTCACTTGGTTTTAATGAATTATTATGAAGAAAGGTTACGTGTTTATTAATAATATGTTCACTACTAATCTGTGTAGGAAGATAAATATTATTATGACTATAGGTATTCATACTAAAGTTATCACCTTCCAAACAGGGTATCCATTTTTAAAGACATCCTGTATTTATTAGGGTGGGCAAAAGTAATGAGACAAATTCAACAAATTCTTTATGTCTTTATAACTCAATTACAACTCAACGATGCTGAGGATTGTATTCGCCATTAAGGTCAATGACCTTGCTGCCATCGATCACCCAACTTCCTGATCCCATCCTTCCAGAATTGGTTGGGCCTGGTGCAAATCCATTGCTCGTTATGGTTGTCGAGGTCAGCTTGGGCCCTTGTGTCCCTTCCGACCAGGAAGTCCTGCAGGCCCAAGAAGTGGAGGTAGTCGCATGAAGAGATGTCCGGCGAATACGGTGGGTGAAGCATGTGAACGTAGCCCAGCTGAGCAAGCTTATCCGTGGTCACTTGTTCTTGGGGTGCGGCGTTGTCGAAGAGGAGGACCTTCTTGAAGCGCTGAGACCGAACAAGTGCGAGTCGCCGGTCCACCTCTTCTATTTCGTTCACCATGGCCTTGAAAACGCTTCCAGTATACCGGTCCATGGGCGCAGACCCAAAAGCTCTGAAGGTGCTTCTCGCCGTGAGAATCTCGCGGAACGAAAGTCGGTAACGGCTCACCAGGCCTCACCCAGACTCGCTGCTTGGCAGGGTTAGGGTAGAAGACGTACTTCTCATCTTGCGTGAGTCGTGTTATTGAGTCCAGGCTGCTCGGGGTTGGGATTTGGGCGAGATTTGCGCGACACAGATCGACTCGTCAGACTGGGATTTCGGCATGCTTCTGGAAAGGGCGAAAGTGGTCACTTCTTAGGTGGCCTTCAGTAAGTAGCATACAAGCATACAAATACGAGAAACACAAAACCGGACTCCAATCACGACATATATGGACACGACATGGAGAGTCTCATTACTTTTGGCCCACCCTAGTACAAGAATTTAAATGATCTTATGAGTTTTGTGCTATTTCTGTTTCCGTGTTCCGTTTTACTGTCCCCGTCCATTTTTGGGCTCTCCCGTTCCTATTCGTGTTCCACCTTTCTTGAAAACAATATCGCACATCCTTGAAGATAAGCCAGCGAATTTCCTTTCATAACAAACACATCAAAATGAATGGCCTTCAGACGCTGTTCTTTGCAGGTATTTATGTATGACTGCGTTCAATACACCAACAAAAAGCCTGAGCCTGCTGTGAGAGCAATCCATCAACCATCAGCAGTCACTCACATGTGAAACGCATGCGATGATAAATTGGACGCCCGAAATGGAAATGAGATCCACGGGACCAGATTGGCAGTAGAGAGTTATCCCGATCTGTAACCGCAACGAGTTGAGCACAAGGGCACAAAGCGTCCACAGCATCAAGCTGCCGCCGTAGCTTACGCTGAGCTGAAGAAGGCATTCGCCTCTGTCGAGGCTACAACGCTCCTCGAAGCCTCGGTCACAAAGGGCGTCCCTACTAAGCACAACAGTGTCCGAGAGCTATTAGTGGGGGCCAAAAGTAATGAGACACCCCATGCCGTGTCCATATATCTCGTGGCTGGAATCTGGTTTCGTGCTTATCGTATGTGTATGTTTGTATGCTACTTACTGAAGCCCATCTGAGAAGATACCACTTTGGCCCTTTCCAGAAGCGTGCCAAAACCCCAGTCTGTCTCATGCCGAAGCCCAGTCTGACGAGTCGACTTGTGCCCCGCAAATCTCGCCCATTTCCCAACCCCGAGCAGGCTGGACTCAATAGTCATGCAAGATGAGGAGTACGTCTTCTACCTTAACCCTGCCAAGCAGCCAGTCTGGGTGAGGCCTGTTGAGCCGTTACCGACCTTCGTTCGGCGAGATGTTCACGGTGAGAAGCACCTTCTGAGCTTTTGAGTCTGCGCCAATGGACCGATATACTGGAGGCTGTTTACCAAACGCACGATGATGGACTAAAAGGCCATGGTGAACGAAATAAAAGAGATGGACCTGCGACTCGTTCTTATTCATTCGCAGCGCTTCAAGAAGGTCCTCCACTCCGACAACGTCGCACCCCATCGGGAACAAGTGACCACGGATAAGCTTGGCCAACTGGGCTACATTCACATGCCTCACCCACCGTATTCACCGAACATCTCTCCATGCGACTACCACTACTTCTTGAGCCTACAGGACTTCCTGGTCGGAAGAGACACAAGAACCCAAGCAGTCCTTGACAACCATATCGAGCAGTTGATCAACACCAGGCCCAAGCAGTTCTGGAAGGATGGGATCAAGAAGTTGGCTGATCGATGGCAGCAAGGTCATTGACCTTAATGGCGAATGCAATCCTCAGCATCGTTGAGTTGTAATTGAGTTATAAAGACATAAAGAATTTGTTGAATTTGTCTCATTACGTTTGCCCACCCCCTAATACATAGTGCATAGGCATTCACGACCGTGATCTCATCATTCTACAACCGCATCGTCACGCGGCGTTCAGGTGGCCGTTGCACGAGAGCCTTACCAACTTCTTTCTATGGGTTGTCAAAATAACACCAGCACGCTCACCAACGCGTTTGTACATCTTCAGCAACAAAAGAGTGAATTCTTCCATCCATGCAACGGGCATCTAAAGCTTATAATCATATCGTGCGCCTTTAGGTGGTCAAGATGAGTAGGTGCACCATCTTCACTCCTCCTGACGAAGGAGGATGCCCTGGTCCACTCTGGCACGCGACACGGTCAAATGGAAATCAGGCTTTTGGCGCCCGCTCGAGCAAATCGATGATGAACTTTCATCTTTTTTTTTCAAAAAAAATTGGTCACTTTGCAAATCAAGTTAGACATTTTTCAAATCAAACAGAACACTCTTCTAATTGTAAGTCAGATTGACGTTCTTGGAATCAAACTGAACAATTTTTAAATCGAAAAGAGCTTCTTCCACAATAGAAAGAAACTTCCCGAGAAGCATAGAATTTTGTTCAAGGAAAATTTATCGTTACTTTCTCTAACTTTTTAAAATAACTTGCCCCAATGAGGGAACACAGTCTGAAACTTCATGCATTTTTCACTTTAAAAATAATAAATTAACGAGATATGAATGTTCGGGAAGGCAGCGGTTATGTAGTGTACAGGGTGCGGTACTTAAATCCGGTACAAAGTATAAATGAAATAAAAATTCTTTCACTCCCAAATAGTGGGATATCTCACAAGTAGAATTACTCAGTAGATTCTCCGTCAGCCGCAATGATCGCCACCATCCTTGGCCTGAAGCGCTCGCACGCTCTCCAAACACGTGAATGCTGCTTCAGTAGCGGTGCAAAGAGATGTGACATTGGAGAGCCTCGTCTTGTTAGCAACCCTTCTAACTACGATCCAAATATGATAGTTCAGGGGATTCAGGCCTAGACTATTCGGGAGTCAGAAGTTCTTTGACCAAAACATGACCATGTATCGGACAGCCAGCCTTGCACTAAATGGCTCGTGTCAGCCGGTGCGCCGTCCTGCAGGAAGACATATGGCCTCCCTGAGGCTTCAGTCACCATTCACGGTTTCACTAGAGTCAGCAAAGCTCGCAGAAAGACTTTTTTGGTGAGAGTTTGTCTTTCCACAAGGAGATGTAGCGGCATGAGACCCACCCTCAGTGGACACAACACTTTAGACATGATCATCTGCTGGGTCGGCACGAATGGGTTTTTCTCGCCGGGATTGCGCAACCTTCCTCAGAAGCATTGTACCTGGCCACAACTTCGTTAACAGTTAATCTCAGGTAGCCGAAGAATCGAATTACTTAAGCTGGCAAACGCCCAGCGCGAATACCTTCGATAATCGCAACTCCTCGGTTGTACTCCGGACTTGTATGCACTTTTCTGGTGACTTTTTTGTACGAGGCCATTACAAGCCTGTTTACTTACCTTCTGGCTTTCAAGGATGCAAGTCACGACCTCTGGCGGAATTGCGATGTGGCGGAAATTTGAGTCGAAATTTGTCCGGATTAAGCGTCGCACATTAAATTAGAAGGAGAGGTCGCGCCAAGCACTCAACTAGCTTGTCGCGATTGTCATTTGACTGATAGCAGAAATTCTGTTTCCGTGGAGAAAACACAAGTGAGACGACACAACAAAGGCAACTGTCAAAGATTTATGTGTTTAAAGTTATCAAATGCACATATTTTCACACTGCTGTTTCAAATAGGTAGCAACTGTACTATCAATCGAATGAAAATCGTGACGAGCTAGTCGAGTGCATGGCGCGAATTCTTCTTTCAACATATTATATAACTGCTGCCTTTCTGCGCTTTGGCACAAACTTTAATTTATTAATTTTCTTTAAAAGCAAAATTTTATAGCTTCAGTGTTCTCTTATTGGGCCCTAGTTTATACTTGCGCCGCTGCGCGGCGCGGCACTATGGTCGGAATAGATATCGACGGGACGACGCGAAAAATCGATATCTATGGCGACCGTGATGCCGCGCCGCGTGGCGGCGCAAGTATAAACTAGGGCTCAAGAATTTTCAATGAAAGTCATATTAGGCTTTCCTTGAACAAAACATTACTATAATCTCGGGGAGCTTCTATTTTATTCTGGAAAAAGCTCGCTTTGAATTGGAAGATGATCAGTTTGATTTCAGGAATGTTATGCTTGCCTAGAACCGTGCACAAATTGATCTGTGAAGAATGTTCAATTTGGCGCGATTTGGAAGATGGGACGGTATCTACTCTTTATGACTTGAATAGTAGAGAAGAATATCCTCGAGCTGTTGTGCCAAGATTGTTATCGAACCTTTCATTCGACTTATATTTCTTCGTAACCGCCTTTTTCAGAGTCTGGAGAAGGTAAGGGGAGTTTCCTAGGCTCTTAAGAAGGCGGTTACGCCGAAACGTAGGCCGAATAAAGATCTGATATCAATCATGGCACGACAGCTCTACGACATTCTTTAACTACTGTTCACAGACATGCCGAGATTCAAGGACAGTCACACGTGGAATAGCTGTTCATGCTCTTGCCGCTGCGGGTAGATTGAAACTTCTAATATTTATTAGATATTGGGATCAACTGTCGCGCCTCATATTCCCCTTGACAGTGATTCTCAAATACAGCCCCTCTCGTTGCAACGCGTTCGAAGGGACCGTAGAATATCCGAGTTATAACGGAAGTCGCGTCCTAACCGGAGCTGAACTTTTTTGACTCTTTTACGAGTAGATTTATTTAGAATCGCATACAATAGCCAAACATGGCTATAGTAATGAAATTTGTGACCATGAGGTGAAGGCAAAGAACATCCTTAGATTATTAATGAAGTCCTGTCCTCAGCGATACTCTGCTCTCATAAGTAGGGCAGATATGCGAGGAATAACGAGTAGCAGAGGAAGTTAGAAGCGACGAAAAACAAAACTCTGAAATCTGATGTTACGGTATGCCCCTTCCGCATTCTCGCCTCTTGTCTATTAAATTTACATCGTAAGCGAGCAATCGGAATGCATATGTTCTTCAGTTTTACATTACAGGGTGAACCAAAGTAACGACGTGGACCAGATTTTTCCGTCATAATTATAAAACAACCAGCAATTCGAGAAAACGAACTAAATTACAACAATACAAACATTAGGGCACATCATGTTCAAGTGGTTTCGACGTGGTCTTCCTTGGAGCGGATGCAGAGAGCCATGCGTTTCGCGAATTTTTCGGCGATGGGCCGTAGGTCATCAGGAGACAGCCGTTCCCACTACGGCGCAAGGATTCCTTCAGGGACTCGAGATTGCTGTGGCGTTTGACACCGACTGTAGCCTCTAAAATGCCCACACACTGTAGTCCATCGGATTCAAATCCGGAGAATAAGGCGGCGTTTCCGAAGGCGTGACGAGGTCGGGGAAATTGACCTTGCACCACGCCTGCGCATTCTTCGCACTATGTGCGGGTGCAGAGTCCTGTTGGAACATCCAAAGGGCATCACCGAAGTGCTGGTGGGCCCAAGGAAGAACTACGGACTCAAGAATGTCTCGCTGGTACACATCTTCGTCGATTTTCACTCCTTTATCCATGAAAACCGGGGGTCTTGCCGCTGGAGCAGATTCCGCCCCAAACCATGACAGATTGTGGGTTTTGGACGATAGCAGGAGCGCTTGGAGTCTCTGTAGACCACATCCTACCATTTTGGCGATTGTGCGCCTGCTCCACGTTGAACAGCTTCTCATCCGTGAACAGAATCTGTTCCCAGGTACGACCTGCGGCCCATTGTCGAAAATTCTCGAAATGTTTCGCCCTCTGCATCCGTTCAAAGGGAGGTCACTACGAAACCACTTGAACATGACGTAGCCTAATGTTTGTATTGTTGCAATTTAATTGACGTTTTCTCGAATTCCTGTGGTTTTATAATTATGACGAAAAGATCTTGTCCATGTTATTTTGGTTCACTCTGTAGCTTTCTCTAGTTATGGTCATTTTTGAGTTTATACTGTCTACTGTTGAGTTTGTTTGAGTTAAGAGCTTGCCTACTGTACTTTGTTGTTGTGCTGTATTGGTGTACCAGCGCGCCCTTTGGCGCATATAAATAAAGAAATAAACATCTTTGCCGCCATCAAAACTCTCCCGGCAGGCGGAACACGGACCCGCACTCTCTACCTTCCAGGCTAGATGGTAACCATTACGCTATCAGTGTTGTTCAATCGCGCGTCGCATCCGCCATATCCTCCCCGCGGTGGCATCTTACCAGGAGACTTTCTCAACGGTAGATCAGAACGGCAAAAATGTTGTGTATGGGCAGGATCGCCTCTCTGTAGGAAATAACAAAATGCAACTGTCTCGACCCCAACACAACTCTGCGTAGAGTTAGGGAAGACGGAAGTTGGGCCGTCGGAGGCGCTAGCCCTCTGCCTGCATGCGGAGGGCGGACTCAAGTGTAAGTGGCTGGAAACAGCAAACATGGGGATCACGCCGTCCCCCTACCCACTGCGCCACCACCGCTCGCTCGTCATCACTGTTTCCAGCAACTTGAGCCCGCCCTTCTCGCACAAGAAGAGGGTTAACGCCGCCAACGGTCCAGCTTCCGTCGTCTCTAACTCTGCGCAGGGTTCTATTGGGGTCGAGATGCTTGCGTTTTGTTGTTTCCCAGAGAGAGGCCATTCTGCCCATATACAACACTTGGGCCGTTCCGACTTACCGTTGAGATGGTCTCCTGTTTAGCACTCTCCCACGTTATCGGGATGTTGCATGTGATCAAACAACGCTGTTGCTGTAATCCCTGCAGGAAAACAGAGGGTCGAGGTACAAGTCCTGCATGTCGCGAGAGTGCTGATCGCAACAAATCATCACCTGACGTGGGCGCACATAGACTCTATAGCAGCTGTTCTAGGCTTAAAACAAATGCGTAGGATGTTGTTTTGAATAATCTGAGCTTTAATCCACATCTTCTGTCGTTTCTGGTGGAGGTAATCTCCAAATTACAGCAGCTTCTAACGACTACCGGGATCTTATACTCTGTTCGACATATTGCTGACTTGTGGACCGCGCACACATGAAAAACGTCTACATGCACCTAGGCCATTTTCGCACGGTTGCTCGTCGCGACTACAAACGACGCCATAAGAGGGTATGTCTGATCGCAGTGGTCCTCCACCGGTCAGCATCTAGCTCCCCTCCATATTCAGTGTGGGACCGGAACTGAGTCCGTGTCGCGTTATTACGGGAGCCATCTTGAATGCAGAATTCGGATCTATCCTAGACCGGGGGGGGGCATATAAGTAGAAAGTATTATATGTAGCAAATCCATTTGGGACTTACCTAGCGACCTCTGCGGAACAACATGGACCTAACAAGAAAAGTCACACAAAAAACGAAAAAAAATTACATTTGTTGCGGTTGTAAGCAGGCAAAGTTGTGTGCCCTCCTCACCATGTTAGATTCTGGTTATAACATGTCAGGCGGCGGTCAGCACGCGGCATGCCGCTTCATGCACCCTCCTCACCATGTTAGATCCTGGTTATAACATGTCAGCCGGCGGTCAGCACGCTGCATGTCTCTATTCCGTCGCTCTTTGCCCGCCGAGTCGGTTGTAAACCGCGGTGATTTTTATTTTTTGTTTGTTCGTTCGTCTTTGGTTTCTTCTAGCTTCCAACTCGTTCTCCAGGAGCCGCTCGGTAAGTGTCAATTCATTTTGTTACCTACTTTTTGGTTATGTCCCCCGGACTAGGATAGATCCCAGAATTCTTTTCAGGAGAGCGCGGGAGCAGCGTTGTACCGTGCGTCTTAACCGGAGTTGGTTTGTATTGGCATAAATGTAAGCTGGCCGGGGCCACAGAAAATCTACATTATATCGAGAATCGCATCTTATCCGGAGGCGTCATAACGGGAGGGACTGGATGCCTAAGATGCCTGAAAACCTTGGCTGTTCTCCTCTTTCAAGGGGATTGAAGAGATGACGAGAATGTAGCTTCTAACGAAAACGAGGCATTCACGTTGATGTCTTTGGAGAAGCACAACAAGCAAGATCTGGTACCTATCTCCATGGCCGTGCCTTTGATGAACAATTAGACTGAGAAAATACTCGATAGTTTTATTCTAAACAGTGCAACATACAAATGAATGTAAAGAACATTCACATATAAACACTTGAAATCTGAACAGACATCGACAAACTAGCACTGGATAGCTCTCTTGTGAAAAGGTGGTGTGCCGGGGGAATACAAACTGACCTCTATACAGGGATTATACTGGAACGATACTTCTCTTCAGACAAAAAGCAACCCCATCAGAAGAACCTGCTCATTATGTGGGTATCGGTGGTAGCCGGAGCTTCACAGACAGTTCCTTGCCTTCCTCTTGAAGTAGCGAAAACAAAACAGAGATATATGGGAAGGAATTCACCAGTCATATTTGGATAGTACCATCATGTTGTGTCGTTTGAAATTCAGAACAAAGAACAGAGACGCATTGAAACAAACAGAGAAGAGGAGACTGATTGATTGAGGGAGTACGTGCCTCTGCCGACGGACGGCAGCACACGGCGCTTCATCTCACAATTTAATTGCTGAAACAGTTCACGGATTAAAGTAGTAGCACAGATGGACAGACGGTTTTAGATAGAGCTGTGAGTTCCAGTGTTATATGTACAATACAGTGTGACTCGGACAAGTACACTCCACTCCCCAACAAGCCCAACAAGACCAGGTGAAGTGAAATGCACGGCTTACACCGGAGAAGGGATCAGCATCCCTAAAGACAAGGGGGAACACACCATTGAGTAGGAGAATCGCCACTGGGACCTGTTCATAGTCCGCAACGGGAACGACGAGAACAACCGAGGCGCTCCCGTACAGCATCGATTAATACCGAGCGATCACGCAGCAAAAATCAATATGCATGTTTTGGCGCTTCTGTCGCGGACTACAAACAGCCCTTCATAGCTTATCTACATGTAAACCGGTACCGGTCTAGAAATGGTGTCCACCTTGCACCTCATATATTTCTGACAGCTTTATTCCCACCGAGGAGGGCAAGGCTAGATCTCCTCCATATGCTACAGTGGATATCAAGATCAGTTTAGCATTCTGCACAATTAGTCTTGACATTTTGAAGCATGAAGATGAACCCCCAGTCTAGACTTGCACATATTATACATTTCCTTTTCTACCTGTGCCCCCCCCCCCCCCCCTCACATACTTCTTCTTTCGTACAACAGCGACAAGAGCGACGAGAGCGCAGCGCGCGGAAGTATGAACAAGAAACAGCAGCGACTGGAGCGACAGGGCCGGCGCTGGAGTATGAACACTTTTCGGCGGCGCGCGATCAATTTGCCTGTTTTACACGGCGACGGAAGCGAAGACAGTGCAGCGCGCGGAAGTATGAACAGGCGACAGCAGCGACTGGAGCGACAGCGCCGGCGCGCGCTCGGTTTTAATCGATATGCATGTTTTGCACGGGCGACGAGTCGTTCTTGTCGCGATGTATGAACAGGCCCTTACGTTCCGGATGCATACAGTACCAGTAGACGTCGGGTAAAGATTGTGTCTGCAACTACAGACATGTGCCTTATCCGACGCCTGCCCATACGTCGCAATAATAAACCTGATTTGTAGAGTTGCTCCACTCTGGGACCGGATTCGTCAGCAATGGAACCTGTGGTTTTGCGGTAAAGATAAGGGGTAGAAGTAAATATCTCATCGTGGGTATGTCTACCCTTTATACCCCGCATACCTGCGATTTTATTCGTTGTTGAATCCAGCCACTAAAGACATTTTTGATAAGGAATTATGACGAGTAGACAAATCCACTATTCATGGTCAGAACATGAGTCGTGGAAAGCTAAGTAGCACGTCGAAGGAATGTGGTTCACCTTATTGATTTGGATTTTAAGAACAATGACCTCGGTGTCTGGTCTCTGCGCAATAAAAGGGGCTAGGACGCGTCAGGACGGGAAGTTGAGGCGGACATCTTCACGTCAGGCAATCGAGAAGGCATGGTGTCGACGCCAAAAGGGCCACATTCTAGAACGAGGGGTCCGCCTTCATGTTTTCCATAAAATCTTGGAAGTTTGTCCGAAAACATTCAAAACAAAGAAGCCAATCACGCAAGCTTGCATGATATGACTGCAGGAGGATACCTAAGATTGCCTTGGCTAGAGTGAAACTGCCAACATTTAAAGAGATACATAGTGGACCCCTCTCTAGACTTGCACCGCGAAAAGTATAAATCCATAAAGTTGCCCAAATGAAAGGAGTGAAGACAACCAAACGCATTCTTTGCTCTATTTCTGAAGAAGAAACGCTTTCTTAGCACTCCTATCTACACCACGGTGTAGTGAGGAACACCTGGCAGCGTTTAAAAGCGTTCAGTAGAGCGAATCCACCAAGGACACCTTCGATATTGAAATTGGAGCGCCAAGCCCCTCCCGAACCAGCAAACGCCCACAAAGCTCCGGCCACCACCAATCAACCCACAGTGCAAAACAGGACGGGTAACGAACAGTAACATGCTGAAACAACACCGTAGAACACCTGCCCATCGGAACGACGTCAAATCTCTCAAAATCCTCGTTTGAAACCAGACTGCGAACAGCAACCTATGGGGATGTGCTCTTAAGGATGCCCTACACAGAATAGGAATAGATGCCGAAATGTAATAGTAGACAAGCACAGTATTATAGAAGACTTCTTTTCATGTTTCAAGCGGTGAAAACACTCAATCAATGACATTCGATCGATCGACAATCGACTTTGTCGGCGTACATCGACTCGAGAGATTCTCTTCGAGAACTCGATCTAATCCCTGCTGGAAGATAAACATCAGCTACTCATAATGGGAAATACTTCAGAAAACATAAGGATCTGGGGTCGGTCTCATGCAAACACCGAGCACCTTCTCAGGAAATCTACTTCTATTCAACTACACCAACTGAAATGTCCCACGTTTTGCCTTGGATTTGTACAACAATAAACCTTAGGACCATCAAGGATAAAGGACTGCGTGGATCAATCCACTGAGGGAAGGCACCACGTATTCCACATCTACGGGGTATCGTAGAGGCGAATTGAATGTGTAATTGGCCTAAACAATGATTTGCGGTGGCCAGCCGATGAACAGTTTAGCGCTTTATCCTTTCCAGATAAGTCTGATACCGATTCACCGACCCCGGAGCCACGGAAGGCTTGGATGGCCTGGATGGGAAATCCGAGTCAAGAACCTGGCTGGTATCGAGTGCACGAGACAGCCGGCACCTCCTCCGACTGCGCTCCTTTATCCCAACAGTGGTGGACCAAAATAAGGGCCGACACGAATAAATTTCCTCCAATCACAGCTAGAATTCGAGCTCGCACCGCGACGTTTGTGAGGTCACAAATATCCAGCTGATTGGATGGAGAAGGTATTAAGACGAACTTAGTACTGTAGGACATTTCAGATGTTACGACAACTAGCACAGACAACTGCTACTGAACCTATTGTCTAGCCAACACATAAGGGAACTACAGCTAATTTAAGCAGCAACCAAACACATCATGCACAAAGCAACAAAACACACGTGAAAGCGTATTACGAAGCTAGGAAACTATCAGTAACTATGTCGATCAGTCAAAAGGGAAAAATAGACCTACTTGCTGGATCCGAATAAGGACAGCAACATCCAGAAGATGTACACAATGTCCAGGAAGATCTGGACCGCAGCGAAAATGTGGTCCTCAGGAGAGATCTCGTACTTGCGACCACCCATCAACATCTAAACCATAGAGAATCGTAAGGGAGTCCATGGCGTTATAACCAAAGGCGCTGGGACTCCCGTTGAGCGCCAAATGGTTCGTGCTGACAGGGAAGAATCTTAGGCGTATGCGAACGCCGAAAATGAATAGCACTGCAAGGATCTCCGTCCTTCAAATAGTAGCAAGGCGTGTTCTTTTTTGCGAAGTCCTTGAAGCTAACGATTTAGGAGCCGTAAAAGTTAACTATGCAGTTGAAAAGGAAACTACTACCTTTTAGAAATTGAATATGCAGAATAAATGCAAAAATACGGCCTTATAATCGCTGTTCGATTCATCAATCTTGCAGTGCCTTTGCATTTTCAGCATATTCGATGTTTGCAATATATTGCACCAAGCGTCTCCCGCCATACCCAAAGCCGGCAAGCCTGGCGTGGCCCGCACGTCCACCGTCAGTCGCCGGCGAAGCGATGATACGACTCCACGGATAATTTCCAGGGCCTCTAACTAGGCAGGTTCAAAAACTGCAAAAAACATACCCTGCTACTATTCGACGAATAGTGATTTTTAATACGCATCTCATAAATAAATCAACAAAGTGATTCAAGTCAGTTTCTTTAAGCCTCAAGTGGCTGGTGTCGAGGTTGTAAGCTGTTAAAACGATGTTTTGTTGCGATAAAAACTCTAGCGCCAGGCGAGACTCGAACCCGCACCTCCTGCTGACCGGGCGGGAATGCTCTACTCCATTACACTACCGGCGCTGTTGATGGAACACAACATCCACATCTCGTGGACGATCAGCACTCTATCAAGACCTTCAGCTATACTGGTTCCATGCTGATATCAGCGGCCGCCTCATCCCGATATACGGGTGAGTGCTGATCGGTTCACGAGGTGTGGATGTTCCACAAGGCGCAGGTGGTGTAGTGGCGTAGAGCATTCCCGCCCCGTCAGCAGGAGGTGCGGGTTCCGCCTGCGCCAGTTTTGGTCGCAACAAAACATCGTTGTAACAGCTTACAAATCAATAAAAGTCTCGCTGTGCTATTCATGTTTGGCGTTCAGACATCCCACTGAACCTCTTCACTGTCAACTATGAAGAAAGTAGCCGTGGGGTGAAAAGCTCGCTTTATCAATATCTCAAGCTTTAAAGGCGAATTTACACAGAAATGAAGATCAAGAATCCAATTCTTTGGTGCACATCAGAAACATCTCCACTCTTCTAAACAGCCCTGATAGCAAAAACCAAGATTGCTTGCAAACCATGTTCTTGCTCGTAAGTTAAGTATTAAGCATAGAAATTCTCCCAAATAAGTGAGGCTTTTGAGAGCTTCAACCCTTCCGTATACTAACTACAGATACGATATAACTCGTTTCGCAGCCGCTCGAGCTCACCTGTACATCGATTGCCAAGTAGAACATGAAGAGAAGCGACGCGAGAGCTGCATACACCATGTAGATGAACCTGACCTTGAAGAAGACTGCCGAGACGATCGCCACCAGACCGAACACCATCAGACACATCGACAAGATGAACATGATGCCCATCATGCTGAAAGGGAGACGGCCATTGGAACACACTACTTGTTCGATTGTGTCATGGAGATCTAGGTTTAATGGTTCCAGTTCAATCATCAATGACAGACTTCTGAAGTCACTTGCATGAACCAATTTTTTTACGCTTTCACTTCAAAACAGACACCCTTCTAAGCAAACCTGACGCTTTTGAAATCAAACTGAACAAATTCCAAACCAAAACGAGCCAACTCCCCCAGATGGCAGACGCTCTCTACGAATCTCAAAGCAAAATATAACTCTATCTCGTAGGCAACGGCGGTAAGTTTTAAAGCAAATTTATTTATTTATTTTATGGTTCGAAAGATGGCACTATGAACTAGCCTATAAGCCCACACTTCTTCGTGTTTTCTTAGCCAGGAGAAGCCACTTTGTTTGTGCTTGCTCTGCTTCTCTAGTGGTGCCCTTCTCCGACTAGGATATGTCCTAAAGTTTATCCTAAGAAAATTTACTATCAATGTGCAACTCTAACCGAGGGAGAGGAAGAGGGTTCACTCTGCATCTCTTCCACATGTCGAATCAAGACCTTGTGCAGCCGAAAGCCCAACGACTACATTTTAGAAGATTTTATGTGGACCAAAGGCTTTATAGAGGAAAATGAAGGTAGAACCACTCTTCTAATATATATTTAATACACCTGTCCAGGGGAAATAAAAAATTGTCTGTGTTTGAGATTTTAGGAACTTTTTGCTTCTTAGGAAAAATAATAAATCAAGAGTTACCGGTATGGTGCAAAAAAGCAGCAATATTTTAACACATTGACGACAATCGCACATTGCGACCAGGGATGGGCGGAATTTCTGTTTTCTGTTTTCTGTTTTCTGATTTTCTGGCCATTTTGGGCAAATTTTTTCTGTTTTCTGTTTTCTGGGAAAATGGCCAAAAATTGGCCAGAAAACAGAAAATGGAGATGCGAACAAAATTTTATCACAGAAATCCAATAAAAAGGATCCAAAAAGTATCGTAGAATAGTGAGCTTTATTCCAAAATAGTGTTTCTAGAGTATCTTACATGGTAAGCATGTGGCGTTTTTTGGATGTGCTCATGTAGTGATTGCGCCATAGGCTCATGAACTATGCCGCTTTGTTTGCTTGATTGATTGTGTAAGTGCTGCTGGCAAGGAGTATAGGAGCATATCGTAGAGCATTTTTCGACTTTCATAATTTGGCTTCGTATTCTTTCGATTTTAACAGTAGTTTGGACCGTCTACGACCACTAAGAATTTTATTTTAAAACTATAAAACTAGTACTCTGAGGGGCATTTAATTATGTATTAACTAACCACTTGTCCTAGAGTTACTGTGGGTAGGGTGGGCACCAGCAGCGTCTCCATACGTCCATGCCGCGTGCCAGGGTGCTACAGGGTGCTCCATGAATCCTTTTCGCTCGAGGGACACGAAGAGCGCCATATTGTTTGTTCAGGGCTTTGGCTAATAAGTCCGACCAACGCGTTGTTGGGCATCCTGGTGTTCTCTTGACAACCCGCGGAATCTAGTCGGTGTCTGCGAAGCGCATTACGTGGCCCATCTAATTTTCGACGACTTGGACATGCGACAGCATCTCTGATCTTCGAACGTCGGCGAAGCTCGGAAGTCTCGAGGCCTTCTCTCACTTGTGTGAGTCGTGTCACTCCGAGCATTGCCCTCTCGATTCCGCGGTACTGATCGCTTGTTCATCCTGCCTTTGTAGAGCCCAGGTCTCTGATACGTATGGGCAGGAAGAACAGTGAAGTCGAAAAGGTAGGTACGGAGCCTCGACGTTCTTCGTCTTCCCAACTTCTCTTTCGACACTTGACAGCTCCTCAAGCCGCTCGTTTCCTCCTGCTCAGCTCCGGCGCTAGTTAGTTGGTCATGTTGACTTCGCGACCCAGATACACGTGTCTGGAGCATTCAAAGATGTTCGTTCCGTTGAGGGGGATGAGGCATCCGAAACTCGTCCGTTCCTCATGAACATCGTCTTCGTAAGATTCAGCTGCAGTCCAACATTCCCACACATGTAAACGATCGAAGTCGGCCAGCATTCGCTCCGCCTCGCTAGCGCTCGGTGTTAGATGGTGTAGCTGCCGTCCGTCGTCTTTCACTTCCGTGTCTTCCCATTCGAGTTCGCGAATGACGTTTTTGAGGGTGGCGCTGAAGAGAACCGGGGATACTCTCTCATCGAACCTCAACGAACCTCTCTGTTCACGTTGGCATCGACTTGTTGTAGAATGGCGAAACCTTTGTCGTGAATCCACTGTACAGCTCTCGAAGGATTCTGACGTACAGAGTAGTAACGCCCTGAGTGAGCAGGGCTTCGATGACCGCTTCAGTCTCGACAGAGTCAAATGCCTTCTTCAGATCGACGAACGTAAGGCACAGCGGCAGCTTGTACTCTCGCGACACTTCGATGAGCTTCGTAATGGTGTGTGTGGAGGATCGTGCTAAATCCTCTCTGAAATTCTGCCCGTTCGCATTGCTGTCCCTATTCAGGATGACTCGAGTGAACAGCTTGTAGACTACGAGCATCAGGCAGATCGCGCCATTGTTGCTAATGCCGTGCACTCCTCTGTACACCAAGGCAGTTCTTCTGGTCTTCCACTGAGATGTAATGTGATATGTAGATATAAGGAGAAATAATAATAATAATAATAATAATAATAATAATAATAATAATAATAATAATAATAATAATAATAATAATAATGTGATGGTATCATCGTCTGCGATGATGCTCAAGCCCTGGAAGGTCAAGAGGCGTGACGCCACCATACAGCGGAGGCACGGCAGTTCTCGCTCCACCTGTACATAGACCAGTTGCTCTCTCAATAAACTCTGTCTCATCCGTTGTACTCGCCATCATATCCACTGAACCACCACATTATTCGGGCGTATAATTCGTCCTTCGCCGTATCGTCGTATACATTTGGTGCATCGGCCTAACAAGCCTAAGTCTCCCGTGTCAAAGTGTAACAGCTTTGGGACCTGGAGCATAAAGTCGGTCGAATATAAGATCGCATTCTCTGAATCCAAGAGAATAAGTCTCCCGTTAAATACCTGGAGCACAAAGTCGATTCTATTCACGATCGCACTTTCTAAATAAGAAAGTTAAGTCTCCCGTACGCTAAAAGTACCTGGAGCAGCCTCTTCTCTCCGTAGCTAACAACACTAAAGGAGAATTTTTAAAAAATGACATTCCATTCAAGGAAATTAGCAATCATATTGAGCTCAACCACGCTTCGTGATTTAGTAACGCGCTACAAAGAGCATACAGTTAGCCTAAACTGCGCAATTCAAAGTGACTCTAACTGTGAGAAATGCAAGTCTACCATAGATCGTTTGGAAGAGTACATAAGAGAATTAAAAGAGGGTGAACAAAGCCTTCAAAAACTTTTTATCGAGTTAAGGGATGAGTACATGAACTTCAAAGATAAAGCAGAGAAAAAGAATTAATGGTTGAATTAGAGGAAATTGAGCGGGAATCTCAACTGCACAAAGCTAGTGCAGAA
The DNA here is from genome assembly GCA_947396885.1 of Heligmosomoides polygyrus polygyrus. Lineage (NCBI taxonomy): Eukaryota > Metazoa > Nematoda > Chromadorea > Rhabditida > Heligmosomidae > Heligmosomoides > Heligmosomoides polygyrus. Next base: position 16,728,906 of record OX377204.1, read on the forward strand.
GCTATCGACCTTATGTTTACGCTAAGGACGCGTTCTGGCCGATTAAGGTGTAATGAATGATGGAGAGGGTATACGCTATGCTCGGTCTTCATTATATGGTGTCTACGCATTCAAGAAAGCACCTCCGCCCAAGACCTGTTGTGCTGACAGCCTTCTCAGACACAATCTCGTGTTGTTCTGTGAAATTCACATCTTTAGTCGGCTAAGTAGTAAGGTGCTGTAAAGAGCATTTATGTTGGCCTGAAAATTTTCAGCTAAGCCACTTACAAGGAAAGGTATTCCCGAGGAACGAAACGAACTAGGAATACAGATTCTGGCGGAGTCAGTAATACCAACGAATCTCTGCACAGCCTTAGAGTATGTTGCGAGAGTGTGTCTACAAATTCTAGCAATTGAGTTGATGCAAACAGTGATCATTGAGCCTTCATCGTGTTCGGTACTCTAAAAGGCCAGTTTCTTACTAGTAGGACCATTATCTAATTGAGGCGTTAGCGGTGAAACGGAGCTGATTAGTAATGTTGTATACTTCAAGGGTCGAGATTCCTAGGATCTATCAGTCCACATTTACAACTTGCTGATTGCAGTGCACTGGAGTGTAATAGAAATTTTTATAAACGCTTGCAAATTAAAACGCTGGTCTACGACTGCATTTCTAGTCATACAAAAGCATTTGCTACTGGAAATATAGATGTTTGGGTATAATAATTAGGTCGTGTGATAATTTCGAAATTTTCTGTTTTCTGATTTCTGTTTTCTGTTTTTCTGGCGTTTTTGGCCTTTCTGTTTTCTGATTTCTGTTTTCTGACGAAAGCGATTTTCTGTTTTCTGAGAAAATTTTCAAAATTTCCGCCCATCCCTGATTGCGACAGAGAGCCGCGTGGGACGCGCGCGCGTTATGAGCCATCTCATAACGTTCGTTTATGTTGGAGCATATGCTGAAAGGATCCTACCTTTTGATTGTAGATCTTATTTCGGTGCTATTGTACTTTCAGGACTCCAGAGGTCTAGGAAAGGTCGAAAAAATATTCGCTCAAACTTCGCCCAAGGAGCTTATTCGGGGTGCTGATAACGAATCTGACATTCATTATTCGTATTGTGTTGGAGTACGGTAAGTACGAGTAAGGAACGCTTAGAAAACTTGGGCGAAATCGGTGACCATTACCTCGACAGCCTTAGTCACCCGTTCCCACCGTACTTCACCGTAATACGAAAAATAGATGCCCAATTCGTGCTCAGCACCGCAGATAACCCCCTGGGCGAAATTTGAGCGAAATCGGTGGTCATGACCTTAATCACCTGTACCTAACGTACTTCCGTAGTCCAGTGTAATACAAAAAATGGATGTCAGATTCGTGATCAGCACCCCAAACAACCCTTTTGGATGAAAAATGGGCAAAAAGGACTGACTTGAATTGATTTAATTGTCGAGTTGGCCTCCTTTCAGGTAAATTTTTTTAAATGCGACATCCTATATCTAATAAAAGCAACGACATTTTTCTTGCTTATTCCTGCTGGGTATTCTCCTATCACAGTTGATTAGGGAACAGGAAAAACATCTATAAAAAGCGACTACAACAGTCCAAAAAAAGCGCGAAAGTTATGAGCCAACCATGATCATATTGTCCCATACGGACAGACACGTATGAGCCACCGGTGGCTCATATCGTCGTCAATGTGATAAGAGTATATAAAAAGAAGAGATCGCGACATTCTCTCGCTCAGCACGTCGCGATTGTCGCTGGATCGCAAAAACTCCGTTTTCGTTGAGCTACATGCTAGTCTATGGCACAACAGAAAGAGTTTGCACAAAACAGGCACACTTTCACTTTGTACTTTCAAGTAAGCAGCATCTACACTACCAATCAAATTAAAATCGCGACGCAATTAAAATCGTATACTTCAAAAATTGCGGCTTTCCTCTTCTTTATGCTAACCCGTAATACATTTCCATGAAAAACGGAAATTCTATCAAATTTCAAAGTCAGTAATCGTTTTCGTGGGGCATCTGCAGTATAAATCTTCAGCGAAAGTGACGGCAAATTTTTCTAACCAAGAAGGGTCGTAGGCGCATGTCTGAAGAGAGAAAACGAATGCCATTGTGAGAATCTATACCCTTCAAATGGTAGAAAAATGTGCCTCATTTTTGCAGAATTCCTAAAGCCCTAAAACCTTGCTAATCGCGGAACTATGCAATACTTTCAAGCGTCGGACGGATGTCGGATTTAGTATTTAAAAAGGAAAAATGCTGCAGTGTCAAGGAAACGAAAACTTGACCCGCACCTACGAAGCAGTGTTTCTGCTTTTTTCTCCATATTTGGTGTTTGTAAGTCGTTGCGGTGCGACGCTATGGCTATGCATTGAGGCCAAATTGATTGATCGCGTCGCTCAATCAATGTGGCCACAATACGTGGCTTCGCGTCGCTCGGCGTGGAAGTATAAACGGGCCCTAAGCCTGTGTAACTGTGCGATTCCAATATAGACTTTCAGACTCCTTCAGGAACGTCGCAAAATTTGATCTTTCCATCGATTCGGAGGATGTTTAGCCTGGTTTCAGAAATACCAAACAGCTTGCTTTATAGTGTCCAGATTTGTTGGAAAAGGATCCATTTGACTTAAAGTGACCATATCAAGGTGTCCTTTCCTATCGCAAAATTAATTTGTAATATCCAAAATATACATATACATATCCTTCAATTAGTAAATCTTTGAACTATGAACGCATCGTCGGGCTGTGAAACCATTGATACCGAGCTGAGAGGCAAAAACGCATTTCTGATCTTTCTTCCTAATGCTCAGTGACCAAAGCGTCAATACCGGATGGATTCAGGGATAAATACACCCATCTTATTACACTTTTGTGGGCCGTGGAATCAAACCCGGCTCATTAAGACTATGACAGCACTAAGGGAAGAGAAAACCACCATACTTTGTGAGATCGTATTTCGTCTGCATCGAGAAGATAATGATCGATCCACAGCAGACCGTACAGATGATGAGCGTGAGCAGCACCGAGACGACGTCGTGATGAGCGGTGATCATCATCGTCATGTAACCAACCGCTAACGTCTGAAATAGATAGGGCTCGAATCTACGTCTCTCTTGGCATTACCGTCCAAGCGAAACTCACGAAAATCGCCGTCATGATGATGTTGGCTGGGAACGAACGTCTCACCGACTCACAGCACATCAGCGCCAGATACACAGCGAAAAAGACGCCACTGAACGGAGAAAGTTGCTCGTTGTTCAGGCACCAGAGCGCAGAAATGGACACGTCTGTTAAAGCAACTCACTAGGCGGCCCAGTAAAGACCCATATTTCTCGCTACAAACAGTTTCGTCTCGGGGTTAAGGAACGGTATCGCTGTCATAATTGCGACGACTCCGAGCTGAAAAACAACACACCGATTTTTCCTAGTGAACTAAATTTTCAAGTATTTGGAGCAGGTCAACGTACCATAATAGAGACCATGAAGAACACTTTACGGACGAATGCCGCTCGAATCGTTCGATCGCTGAAAAGCAGCGATTAAGCCATTTTTACCAATAATACGAGAAGAAGGTTTGGATATCTTCCTAGCACACCTTTCCCAACGCATTTCTCCTACACAAAGCTGAAAACAAAACTGAGACACCATCAAAGACACCGCCTATAGAATCGAAAGCAATCTCTATAGCGAAACTGCCGAACATTAGCTCTAAGGAATGCGAGAAAAATCTGAGAGGAAATCAAACAAACACTTACTTGAACTGAAGGTTGTACTTGTCGGACTCGCCACCCTCAGCATAGTGTGGATTTCCTCCCATTCCCATCATAGTCGGATGCGGCATCGGTGGAGGCATGAAACCTGAAAGTTCGTTATGAGGACTGGAAAAGTCTCAAGCGGGTGATGTCGAGTGAAGCATGTTCTGGAGATCCGATCCTCTACAGCCTACTAGAAATCGGTTTTCATAGCGGTCGATCTGATCCTCAGTCTGGAACTTTGCCCCAGAAACCGATGAGTCGATTGACATTGTTAGGTCGATCACCGTGAAACTTGCGACGACCATCTCCCCAGTGGACGAACGGACGCATTTACAGACAGATATTTGCTGGTTCCAAGCGCGCTAAGCTGCACTCTGGATGACCTCTTTCTGTTACAGAAGATACAAAAATATCTAGCAGCTTAACCCAGACTTTGCACGTTTTTCTCTCCAGCCTATATTTCATTCATTATAATTCGAACAGAACATCCTAGATAATAGCATTAAAGAAGGGACTTCAAGCAAGACCATTCAAAATCCTATTCCATGCACCACAGAGAATTAGTCGGTCTGTCCTTTCGGTACTTTACTTCCGCCGGTCAGTTCGGCCTTTGCAGAAAATTAATAACCACGGGATGGGTCTGGCCGCAACACGTAAACAGAATGACCGACCCGATTCAAATATTATCCAAAACCGCTAGAACGCATGACACCAGTTATAGTTGCTTCTTAGCAAGCCAGCAAGATCGATCGGCTAATCAATATAGTTCGATTAGCATTATAAGTGCACGGTGCGGCCGCATGACCCATTCTTTAAATAAAATTTCTCGAATTATCTACGAAAAATAAATCAGGCTGTCGTACTGCATTGGAGCGTGCTCACGATTTTCTATATAACGGAGGAACATAATACGAACGGTGGGTAGAATCGTCTCGGAGGCCAAGAAATTTAAAACGGGTGATACTCCCAATGATTCTTGATCTACTAGTAGGGCACAGGCCTACTTTTCATCCGGTTTTACCGCCATCATGTTAACATCTATCCCCCATCACTTAGCGGTGCAATCCTAGTTGGTGGTGGCCTTTCTTAAACGATTTTCTGATATAACGAAACGCAGTAGATGGGCAACAACATGTAGAAGTATAGGAATAAACAAAATGTGTAGAAATAAACACAATTCTCCGACATGGTTAGACACAGTTGCAAGTCAGCAGAGGGGAACCTAAAAAGAGTCATTCTCAGTGCAAATCTCGTAAGGGAGGACCTTTTTATTAAATTTTTGAGGATCAATTTCAAGGGGCTAAAACAGATAACATCTGTAAAATAAAATAAAATTGGGCCAAGAGACCGTCAACCAACGTTTTGGATACTGACTAGACAATTTACTCCACGTCCCAATCAATTGCAAACATACCGACCAAGCTTGCAAATATATATTCTCAAGTTCTTAGTGTTATTTATCCTGGTTTCGTTAGTGCAGTTGTTTTCTAAGGAGTGATAAGTTCAATATGCTTCAATACTGAACACATTCAGTTCATATGAAATCGCCACCACCAACTAGGATTGCACCCACTTAACAATTAAAGGAACGTCTTTCGATAAGGCGACTTTATGGAACACAACCAAATGTTCGAACAGCACAACTGAAGCCACCTTAAGCAGAACAACATCTTACGAGAACCTACACTAGAACCGAGGGGCGCTCCAAGCCGGCTACGTGCTCTCCGTGAGCTGCTGTTATGGATTTCATAACACTTACATGTGAACGAACCACGCCTCCATTGAGTTTTACGTCAACCAGCGCGTATAATCCCCCTTTCTAGGTGCATCCCCGCGTCAATTACTAAGCTTCTCTTTCTACGAAAATACTCGCCGTTCAATTTTCATAATGGACGGCCAGCTGTACTTAGTGACGTATAGTCTTCCATTCGACTGTTTAAAAACACTGTAGTGCCTTCCCCCATTGACTGCCCTGAGAAGTGTTTCTAACAAGCAATTCCACAAGAGATTCCTACAGATTACTTCTTGTAATCAAACCACAGGGTCGGGCAGATGGAATAACGGGTAAGAGAAATGGCAAAAGCCGATCTTCTCGGATGATCCATCATTAGCCAAAAGCCGATAGCTATAAGAATTTATTGCCACCATTTACGAAGGCAGCACAGCAGCAGACCACAGCGGCACCTCAGACATTCGTATTCAATATCAGCCACAATCTAATACTTGACAGCCACAGCGAGATTTGATTGTTGCACAGTGTGAGGGACCAACAGGCCTCACTTAGTATGAAAGTGACAAGGCAGGAATGATACGCAGGACGCAACATCACAACTCTCCCCTCTCGACCACATATGTCTACCAAACCCCCGCAAATGGCAACAGGACTGTTGATGCTGAGATGCTTCTGTTGATGATTCACCCTTAAAAACACTGTACGCCATGTTTCACATGGCCATTGAAGCCTAGAGCGGCCGTTAGTGGTTATAGTCCGCTAGATGGACTGCTATTTGTGAGCAAAACTCTTGCATGAACCGGGACTCCAATCCGCGCCCAGGAGGCTCCATCACCGGCGCTGTTAACGACGTGCTGATAGGCCACGAAGATATCGCGAATGGGATCTATCCTAGTCCGGGGGGAGGGGGGAGGGCACATAACTAAAAAATATGTGACAAATTCACTCAAGACTTACAGAGCGGCTCCTACAGAACAACACAGGACTTAAACAAGAAGAAGTCACAAAGAAGAAACGAAAACTTGCAATTGTTACGGTTGTAGGAAGGCAAAGTTGTATGCCCTCCTCAACATGTTAGTCCTGGTTATAACATGTCAAGCGGCGGTCGGCACGCAGCACGATTCTATTCCGTCGCTCTTTGCCCGCCGAGACGGTTGTAAACCGCGGCGAATTTTTTTGTTTGTTCGTCCGTTTTTGGATTCTTTTAGGTCAGATTTCGCTCTATAGGAGCCGCTCGGTAAGTATTAATTCATTTTGTTGCCTCGTTTTTAATTATGTGCCCCCCCCCCCCCCGGACAAGGATAGATCCCGCGAATGTTATATGCGATCAAATAGTACCGGTGGTGTAAGGCGTAGCATCCTGTACGGAAAACAGAGTCTCGCATGACGCAAGAGTTTTAATCGGAACTAATAATGGATTTATTAGCTATACTCGCACAGCATCTCGTGATAGCTCCAGTTTACACGGGAGTAATCACGACATGCTGAGCGATAACATAAGGGAACCAACAAGAGTCTTACTCGAGATAGAACCTTGGTTCCTCTAAAGTGACAGGTTTCTCCGACATCAACCTCAAAGGGGAGTCATAGCGCAGGTGGAGGAGTCGGCCGCTGTATAACCTCACTCCGAGGTTCTTTGTTCGGGTCCTGCTCAGGTCAACCACTCCTTAATTCCTTCCGGGCTCGGTAATTAGGCAAGTAGTTTGATTTGAGGAGGATAAATCACTTTGGTTAAGCGAAACGGTACTAAGCGGGCTGGTGCCCGCTCCATTATGAGATCAATGGTCGTGGAACACTCAAATAAACACGGTTTAGCTAGGCAAGGGAGGGAACTCCAGGGTGTGGTTGATCTAACTTACCCTTTTAAGCCACCTTTCCGGTGTACAGCGGGCACCAGCCCGCTTAGTACCAGCGGAACCTCTAAAATGCCTCTATGACACCCTGCAGAACTCAAGGACGGAACGATAGCGCCGTCCTTTATCCTCTATCTTTCCATCTATCAGCAGAGTTTCACACACTCTAATCATAAGATACAATGCTTATTGTACTGTTGTAAGCCGCAACGGCTGAGTGATCAACAAAGTCAGTAATATACAGGATTGACTGACACCGACCTCAATCTTTTATCACCCTCAATAACAAACGAAGGACCGTACACCACTGTAAAACCAAACACACCTTGTTGCTGTTGGCCAGAAGCATTCCAGCCGGCAGGCGGCGGTCCACCAGCAGGATATGGATTCTGATACTGTGGGTTGTATCCAGGTTGTCCATATGGCCCCGACATCGCTGAAACCAAACAAGTTTTACGCCTTACCACCAGGCGAGCAAATTCAATAACGACAACAGTCGAAACAAACGGATTATGTTTCAAAAATAACCATCGCAACGCGAACAACGAAGTAATACAGATTTCTGAAGAACTTTCTTTTTCAAAAATTACAAAACTAAAAAACTAAAAAATACAAGAAAAAATGAGCGCACGCCGTCAATAACCAGTATAGCGCCAGCAAGGATTTAGAAAATATTTGAGAGGCATCGGTGAAAACAGCGTCGAAGGAAAGTGAAAAGAAAGAAAACAATCTAGGTAGCTTCAAGCTATGGCCATAGCTTGGGTTGTCCAGCAGTTACACCTTGCAGATAATACTACCTTAATAGCCTAGCTTTCACAGTAGTCATAACTAAGCGTTATTTCGAGACCAGATAGACCTACTACAACTCTCGTATCAACAGGGCTCCTCCTTTCGACTGCTCAACTCATTTAGCGATGGGCGCTTAAACCTTCTCTCCTAATGATAACGCCATTTCCTTCATCCTTATCTGCTCCGAGGCATTGCTCTTTACGGATGTTAAGAAGAAACAAGAGACAGAGAATGCCCCCCCCCCTCCACGTCTTTTGACCTGCACCGTTCCAATCATATTGGGCCTAATCATCTTACCCTTAATTTTTATTGTAGACATCAGATGTTTCGTTTCTAGGCACCTTAATCCAACATTCAACACCTTATAAGAACTAGTGTTCGTCACGACGAGCAGTCGTGGGGACCCTCTCGTCATGCGTGTTTATGTCAAAATCGTTCTTGTGAAGGTAGTCCTACGTCCCTCTTTTGTTTGAGGGCCTGTTCATACTTCGCGACAAGAGCGACTGGGGCGACGGACATAGTGTGGTGTACGTAAATAATTGCGTACTCCACACTCCGTCCGCGACGAATGTAGTGTGAAATGCGTAATTATTTACGTACACCACACTACATCCGTCGCTCTTGTCGCTTTTGTCGCTCTTGTCGCGAAGTATGAGCAGGCCCTAAAGGCCGCCACAGACTTCTGCGGCGCCGCTGGAGGCGAGCTCTGCGTCTCTGCCCTATGGTTAAGCATAGGGCAGCGGCGCCGCAGAAGTCTGTGGCGGCACTAAGGCCTTTGTCATACCATCGCTCACCCCGAGCGACGCCTAATGATATGCACCCATATCGATTCCATCGCGCCGCCCGATCGATATGGGAGCATATCATTAGGCGTCGCTCGGGGTGAGCGATGGTATGACAAAGGCCTAAGGCGGCTTTAAAGTTTTTAAATGTAACGCAACATATCAACTAAGATGAACAACCAAGTTGAAGCAGTGAGCAGCGAAATGCTTCTAGCAAAAATATTGTCCAGAGCTATACGCCAGCTTGTAAACAATACACAGCGGACTAAAAGAACAAGCAGAATTTGGTTAAGGACGCTAATCAGGATTGGTGATAGTTCAAGCATGTAAGGGTTCCACAAACAATCCACTTCGGTGTAAGCAATAGATTCTGCAACGGTGTTCCAGAGATTGCTTGGAACAGCGCTGCAGAATCTAAAGCATTGAGATCAAATGACAAAGACTGATAAAGGCTGACGAAGATTTAAAGAGAAGTAAAATAAGGAGATGCAGAAGAATAAGAAGAAGAAAAAGAATGTGAGGAAAATCTACTTCACAGCCAACCCAACGGAAGTAAAGTGTTCATCGGGCAGCTTCTAGGCAGTAAACTGTGACGAAAACGCAGTGACGAATACTCGTTTCACAAGAGCAGCTACCTTTTCCAGACAGCACTTTCGTCCTGTTCCAGAAGACTCTAGACACTAGACAGCCACACCCCGCAATCGATTCGGAAAAAAACACACGGCAGCGAGCATGTGTTGTGGCAGAACTAATGCGTCTACGCAATTCAGTTGCACCTGCACTTTTTCTGTTCAAACAACATCGGACTCACTTCAGCGCGCCCTGGCCCCGTTCGTACGAAACAATAGAGAACCAGCCCTACTTCTGCGAGATGTCGTGGAGGCAACTTGACTGCGTATCCGGACTATGACTTGCGGTAGCCAACCGATGGACGAGTCAGTATTTTACCCTTCTCAGACGTCTGTTTGGTACCAACTCACCGACCCGGAGGGAAGGCAAAATTGGTTTGCCTGGGTGGTTTATCCAAACCTGGAACTGGGTACACGCAATTGCGCACGATTCCTCCAAATGCGCACACAGGGTACAATACTCAAGCAAAACGGAGAAGACAGCCCATTCCTCGACAAAAGTTCGCGACTTTTTTTTAGCGTCCGGCGAAGCAGATGCCAGAACGTCAGTAGAAATAAATAGCGATCTTCGTCCAGCTGTTGTTACACTCGTTCTATGATATATTCTATTATTATTATTGATTATTGACTATTATTGATCTACTTGTCGTTCTATGATAAATAATGTACCTGTGATTAACATTTTCATCTTATAGCGAGTTGTAATTTTTGATGGTCAAAGTCCTGTGGCATGGGACCTCCTAAGGGTGTTGCCATGGGTTCTTATCGTCATTTTAAAAGGACCCTTATATGCAGGACCTGCTCTGGCTCCCGTTTGCAGTAGTATATTGGCCAGCCTCACCGCGACCATGTTATAAATATCTGGATGCCTCTTCCACCCACTACCTCTTTTGTCACTGATCCACTCCTGCTAGCCTTTTCTTATCTTTTCACTAGTGATCAAAGGAGGAATCCTGGCCTTTTCAGTACTTTGAGTTCCTTCCCTAATTTCAGTTCACTACGTCCAATCCCTGTTATCGTCGACTCCGTTCTCTATGTTTTATATGCTCTTGACTGGATTGGGTTCAAATAAATAAACTTCAATTCAAATTATGGCGGAGAAAGATGGTGGATCCCACTTCCTCCAGACGCGCTAAAAAATACCCCAGTCTTTATTTGCATACCATATTACATCAGAAACACTACAGAGCCCTGTCACAGGTATGGTCTTTAGACCTACATGAGCGCCCAGGTAGAAGCACGAGCGACGCAGAGAAGATTAAACCCAGGGTTATGCAAGAAAGAATGAATAAATACACCCGCGACGAGGTACTCATCATATATCTTACCCACCCAATTGCAGGTGCACTGCTAAGTGGAGGATTTTCGATGGTCCTGGGCATCGCCGTATACCAACGAGGATATCTTCCCCTTTATCCCAAGAAATTGATGAGTACGACCTCACAGCAGTAGCGCTGTACAATTAGTTGACAGAAGAGTCGCAGGAGATTTTCGGGAATCCTTGCGGAACGACCTGGAGTGAATCAGTTGCTCTGGAAGTACTAATCAAAGAAGCTAACGAAGAATCTTCACTTGGCTTTTTATACACCCCAGTTGTTCAGCGATGTTTTAACGAAGTTAACGACATGCTAACCTTCCACGTATTCCTTTGACGGATTTCACCACGTTAGCATAAGTTCTGCAAAGAGAAGTTCAGTGCGGCAGTCCGCACCATTTCTCAGAGCCCAAGCAGCCAAAACCAGAAAGGAGCAGGTTAGCCAAAGGAATAAAAGTCGAGTTCTCGACAAGAAAGGACATTTCTACTACGCAAACAACAAATCACTGCCGTCATTGCGGCTCATACTGGTTCTACAGCCTACACTTCAGCGAACTGCGACAAAAAAAAGAGAAAGTACAGATCGACAATACGACAACAGAGCGGCATTCAGTGACCTACAGCGTCACCGCATAAAACCGGGAAGAATCGTGAAATTTCGTACTCTTCATATTTCGACGATTAGCATAACATTCACATTACTCTCCCAACTGCTATAACAGGACAGCTGCAACAACAGCACCTCGGTGAGAGCCATTCAGACCAAGACAATTCCCTATAGCTTACCGAGCTCAGTAGCAATGAAATCCTGGATCTATTTTTTCGTTGGACAAGAGAAGCGATCCTAAGAACTTGCATTGCAGTCATCGAATCATGGAAATAGAACTCGCGGACAACTTCAAGAGAAGGAATGGGTAGAATACTACCCACCATCACTACCCACAGGACAATGCATGCTTTGGTACAGCCTAGAGCATCCTTTCTTTCTCCTTCATAACATTCAGAGAATTTATAGTCTTTTAAAAGAACGCTAAGCACCGCTATGCATACATTATAAGTATAGAGGGACATTTAGGATCTTTGTAGCTAAGGTAAGATGCAAGTTATGCAAAAAATCAGCGCGGACGTCCCGCTATAGACAAGCAACCATGGCTCATCACTACAACGGAAGTCGAACGGTTCGGTAAGGCTACGAAACGAAACATATTATGATCGGAGGTGGTGAAACAAAGGAAGGACCAACATCGATTCTAGCTGATAACGAGTTGTAATGATGAGGGTGTTCGTCATGTGTTCCTGCTAAAGCACTGATCAATACCAGTTGAAGTTGGTCGAGCAAGATATGGCGAAGTAGTTTCCCGCAGAGGGTTCAGCACAGCATCTCGCTCGGCAACCAAAGGCAACCAACGTAGAGATGGCCTAGCAACGAAATTGCAGCAAACGGTAGGTAACTCGCTGTCAACGCAATTCGTAGCAGAGTACAGTAAATTGGATGGCGTCGAGAATCGTTGAAAACATCACGCAACGTTTAACAACAGCACGCCAGACTAGAAAACGGCTGGACCGTTTCGCTGTCCGGCAACAATGCCGGACAGCGGCTTTGACAAATAATGACACTCACACATGTGGAAATATACAAGGAGACTGCGAACGTTAGGCCCCTGTTATACTCCCGCGGGAGCATCCGCGGGACGTCCGCGGACAAAGGGTGCACCGCTGACCGCGGGCGTGACGGGGCGCGGCGATTGGCGGGCTCGGGGACCCCGGCGCGATTTCCGCCCATCCGCGGAAGCTCCCGCGGGAGTATAACAGGGGCCTTAGAGTTTAATAGGCGCAGTAGAGTCTCTAAGAAGGGCGAGATGAAGCTGCATGCACAACTGTTGATCTTAGTAGACGACTTCGTCGCATGTTTAACTCTGTCGGATTTGCCCTGACTATACAAGAGTATGCGAGATCGCCCTCAGCTAGCTTGAACAACACCAAGGGCTAAATCCTTAAAAAACTTCCAAAAGGAAAGTGACCGAGGTGAAAAATTACATAATCCCCTAATCCCTGTTACACGGCTCCCAGAGATCTAGGCTTGTGAGCTCGAACTTACCAGGAAAGGATGTCAGGCGTATGTCTGAACGGCAAAAATGAACATCACTGCGAGAATCTCCACATCTCAAATTGCGAAAAACATGTTCCGTTCTGCTAAGACCTCGAACCTAAGAAATGGATCACACTTGTCTACTATTTGTGGGATGAGGTTCTCGCTATGTGATTTATTTTCCCCGTTCAGATAAACCCCTGAGACCCTATCTCGGTAGGAATCCTGTTTCTGCATCCACTCTACCTTTGATTCCCTGGCGTACCAGCACCGTCACGGCAGGTTAGGACGACGATAGCGAATAACTGATGAAGCCGCCTCGCGGAAATCAAATACCGACGAGGAAAGGCTCACAGGTAACACAGCAGAAAGTGCCATGCTTCCATGCGGGATTCGATGTAAATACGCCCTATGAATTCACTTAGCTTCACCTAAGCAAAGCAAGCAGCAGGAGCCGCTGCTCCGCGAACAAGATCCATTTATTAATTGAGCTGGCCGCGAAGGCCGCGCGACGAAAGCCTACGTCCTGTTTGAAAAGCTCAGAGGACCGCGTCGACTGACAAGGAAAGGTTCCCAACTCAAGGTGAGCTTTTGCGATGCTGTTTTGACTAGATGTAAAACCCTGTGAGCGGAGTCCAGAACCACAATTAGTTTTTGCTGAACGCCTCTTTAAAGACCTGAAAAATAGGTCTGAAAGCGTGCGCGCAACTATCATCAACCCCTACGACACTCCACGAGGTGTGGCTCGGCGGTGCAGTTGGTAGGAGGGATGCCTCATATGAGCACATCGGAAGGTTTTGAGTTCGAGTCCGCGTACTATCGATATTTTTGCACATATTAATTTGTTGTTATTACGCTTTCTCATGCCCACAGGAGTCAATTTTAGACCATCAATGACTACAACAAACCAAGGCTGTCTATTTGCGCCTTCATATGTGCTAGTTTTCCAACAATGCCTATCTGCACAATATCATTTCCCTGGAAATAAAAAGTCCTGTCTTGTCTTCCCTTTGGGTCAACAGCTATGGTACAAATCTATGAAACACGTAAAACACAAGCGCTTATCACACCAACAGCATCTTACAAAGGCCAGTGAGGAACAATCGTCTCCCTGACAAGGAATGACCACTTCTTCGTTGAACGTTGAACTAATCCGTGGGTGTAGAGAAAGGTCCTGGGTGAACCACCCACGCGTATGACAGACACGTATGACATCCCACCATTTCTATATATGGCGTCCAGTTCATTTATGACATCCGCAACCACAAATTCTCTCCTCGTCGGACATGTGAAATCCAGTGTGAAGGTGGAAAGTAGTCGGCCGACAACACGTTCAGGTAGGAACGATATTTTTAGCACACTTATGTACCGATATGGTGCGGGTCCATAATATTCAACCGTAACGTACGCGTATTTGTGCGCAATTGCGATATTACTGGTGATATGGTATGATATGGTGGTGGTGCAGATAGGCATTGTTGATAAACTAGCACATATGAAGGCGCTAATAGACAGCCTTGGATTGTTGTAAGCATTGATGGTCTAAAATTGACTCCTGTCAGTATGAGAAAGCGTAATAACAACAAACTAATATGTGCAGAAGTTTCGGCAGTACGGGGACTCAAGCTTAAAACCTCTCCGGTGTGCTCCTATGTGGCGTCCCTCCTATCAACTGCGCCGCCGAGGTACACCTCGTGAAGTGTCGTAGGGGTTGATGGTAGTTGCGGGCACGCTTTCAGACCTCCTTTTCAGGTCATCAAAAAGCGTTCAGCAAAAACTGACTGTGGTTCTGAACTCCGCTCACAGAGCCCTACATCTTGCCAAAATAGCATCGCAGAAGCTCACGTTGAATTGGGAACCTTTCCTTGTGAGATTTCATTCAACTACGACTGGAAAACTGGTCACCAATGGATAAAGTTCTTATCGGGAGTATCAGGATTATCCTCGCCGCATTGTAGCTCCACTGTTCTGCGTAAGCGTCACTAGGATCAAAAGCGACTTAAAAGCGATGATACTTCATCCCTGATACTCCCTTGCGAAATCCTATAGTAGGAAATAGCCTTCCAGGGTCTTGCTTGGTGGGACAGGTGTTTCGTCACTTTAGTAGGCTGAAGACCGAATCATTCGGTAGGGAGAGCAAATATAAAACTTATATCCCTTTAAAGATAGTGCGCGGTTAACTGTTCATATTATCAGCATTCTCTCCGTTTTTAGGGCCGGTAGTAGCGCAGTCGGAAAGAAACACCGACTGTCGCGTAGACTCGATTCCACGTTCCAGGTTCGGATTTCGCGCGCAGGCCAATAAAGCCCTCCATCCCTCCTACATCGGTGAATTTTTACCAGATTTGTATCGGGACGATAAGGCATTGACTTCTCTACGGTTTGGCCACCGCAGCTCATTGTATAGGTCCAATGCGCACTCAAACTGCCTCCACAGTTATCATCAAGAAGTAAAATGCGCGGCGCAACGCGCAAAGGAAATGACTAACGTCGGGCGTTATCCCCTTTGATCCATTTTTAGTAAAACAGTGCCACTGAAATTTAACTTTGCAGAAGCCAGCGGTTTTTCAGAAAGATTCCGTCTTGAAGCATCGCCTCGAGTCGACGAAACGCTTCAACTGAACTATGAAGTTAAACTAGAAGCTGTAAAAACTCTGCCCGCATCTGCTGGACGCATGCGAGGGCACAATTAGCGCAAGTCTTCTAGGATAAGCCTAACCAGTAGCTTACCACTGAACACTTCATTCCCACCATCAGTTTCCAACTTGCCAAATGCACATCGGAATGAGCAGGGACGTACGGCCCCGCTGACTCGTGAGCTCTGAGTCTGATTCTCCTATTCACTCGTCTTGAAAACGATTTGCTTCCAGCACAAATGAGCTCTCTCAATGACTAAGCGGACGAAACGATGCCATTGAACCGGCTTTCCATCAATTCTCTTTCTACCACTGAACAAGATTAGCGCGAATGAACCATGCAAGAGCATGTAGGCGGAACGGAAACAGAATGCAGAGCGGGAAAAGAGGAAATAACAGAAGAACGGTGCCAGAAGCCGCAACTGAAAGCCAATCGAGGGTGGCTAGACGACGACGAAGGAAAATAGAATCGCGATAAGCGAGAACGGCCGCCATAATACAATCGAACGACGTTCGTGCCTTGATGACTCATCGCGAAGCAAGAGGCCAGGCCATAGCATTAGCTTATGAAATCCGACTTGTTTATGTGGGAACCAAATATGAGGATGACGGGACGAGCAATCATAAGAGACCTGTCTATTATCAGGCAATCTCCGACCATTCATACCCCACGCCTTCATATAAGCACGGTTAAGAAGTCTTGATATGAAACGCCTTCCCATATGAGAACCTTTGAAGATATTGTTATAGCTTTCAAGGGTCGCAAGGCGACTCACACTCCTCCTTCGAGGATGCGACGTTTCAGACCATCTTCCATTAGAATGACTTTTTTAAATATCGATTTTTGCAGGTCCATACAAAGAAGCAAAAGATGCCTAAGCTCCTCTTCTCTCTTTCGAAAGAATCTGCAAAGCAAGCTACCTGTATATCTAAATCGCAAAGTAGACCATCCACAATTCAAAGAAAGGCCTTTCGAAAATCGATTCCACGCACATGACTTGTGTGACAGATGTCTGACGTTCACCAATAAAGTGTCCACAATGTTTGCTTTCATTTTTTTCGCATTTCTGTGGACTACTTTGACTGCTCCAACTCTGTCGATTAGGCAGCAGTGAATGCAGATGACGTAGACAGAAATATATTTATTATAAAAATGCGGGCCATGTTTCCTTGCAATTCTCGAGCTATAAGCACACACCACTCACATCCAAAACATCATTTTTCTAGTCAAACTAGACGTGTCTGAAGTAAAAAACGACAGGTTTTAATAAATGCAGAAGGAATGTATTAAAAAAAACCCTATATAGTGTCTTAAAAACTACAATTTTGAGTAAACATAAAACTATCAACCTTTTGCCTAAGACAGTATTTGTCCTGGTTTATTCTAAAGTGCTCCGATGCAAAGAATTTCCCGGTGAGCCATTTGGATGGATGATGGATGAGCCGTGGACTTATTCTATACATCGCAATGTTTATTTGATTAGTAGTGTAGATACTTTATTCCTAGTTCAGTAGTCAATGTCGTGGGCGAGTGCGCGGTGCAGTCTCTCCCCCCCCCCACTCTTATTCATCTCAGCGCTTTGAAATTGAAATATATTGCTTACCAGAGGTACTAGAGTTTGGGTGCAATCCTAATCGGTGGTGGCCGCTCTCAAAAGATTTCATAAGAACTGAATGCGTTCATTATTTAAATATGCTGAAGTCACCTGTTCCGTAGAAAACAACTGCACTAACGAAGTCAAGTAACCCAGAAACCATGAGAATTTTGTGAGCTAGTACGGAACATTTGCAATTGATTATCACGTGAAAAACTGTCTTATCGGTGTCCAAAACGTTAATTGATAGATGATTTCCTGGCCTAATTTCATTCTTATTTCACTGATAATGCCTGTTTTATCGGCGCAAATAGGGTCCGGGGGGGGGGGGGGGGGGGATCACCACAGCACGGCGCGGCGGGCTGTGCATGTAAATGCAGTCTCATCTCTTCGTTTCGAATCTAGATCCGCGTCTCATGTGCTTCCTAATTGGACAAAGGAGGGAACTTCAGGATGTAGGCAATTTTAACACGGATGAGTCACTTGAGCCACACCCTGGAGTCCTTTCGTCTGCCTAAATCTGTGCTCTCCTCCACTGACGCAAAGGAGAGCACAGAACACATCTACACCATTATTTGTTTGTTCTCTTTACTATCAGTGTGTCTTGACCTGTTTTTTTCGTGTTGGTGACACTTTTTATAAGGTGACCCTCCCCCCCCCCCCCCCCCCCCGGACCCTATTTGCGCCGATACCTCCAAATACCGATGCTGATGTCATATCAGTCATATCAGGGGGTTTGGGTGGTATTTTTAGCGTTAGCCATGGCTTATAGTTGCGCCGCTGCACGGCGCGGCACCATAGTCGGAATAGGTATCGACCGGGCGGCGCGAAAAATCGATATCGATGGCGACCAACACGCCCGCCTGTGCGGCGACGCAAGTGTAAGGCCTTGTGCGCGCGAAGCGCGACACTACGCCATGTGTAGTGGCCGAATTGATCAGTCGCGTGCCTCGATCAATTTGGGCACTACGCATACATCGCGTTGCGCGTCGCGTGCACACTGAACAAGGCCTAAACCACGCCTTAGGGCCTCTACAGAGTCTCGCGGCAGCACCTCGAGAACTCGTCCATATCGCTCCCGCCGCAATGGGACCCACGCTGTCATTGTGGTGGAAGCCGCGGCGTGGACGAGTTGTCGCGGAGCCGCCGCTCGCAAAGGTCCCCGAGGGCTGCCGCAGTTCACGGCGGCTCTCACCCGCAGCGCCAGGAGCTGCGGGTGAGACCCGCCGGAGGGCGTGATAGGTGAGTGCCCACCTATTATGGCTCATCTATTCTAAACATTTTTAAACGAATCTACATGCTAGGAGTATAATAGGTTGGTGCATGATTTCTGCCCATAAAAGAGCTTGACAACCATCAGTATAGTCCCGTTAGTGTCGACAAATGGAGGCATGTGGAATCCTGCACTCAAAACGCAACGCAAAAAACCTTAGCACCATATTAGGTAACCTTTACTGCCCTGAAAATCTTCGTAGCCTTACAGCCACAAGTTGGCCGTGTGAGGTTTAGGGAAAACTTTACACAGAAATACAACAACAAAGCAGCCCGTTTTTTTTAGTATGAGCTATAACTGCATCGGACAGATCTCCCGGACTCAACAAGGCATCGGAGGGAATGTTGTCATCACAAGGGCTACCACAATATCTTCGGGATTGTCAACCGAGGAACTTTTAGTGATGAAAGAACGACAAAAGTGAGAGCAAGCGCAAAATGGTACAGAACTGTTGAGTTATAAGGAGTGTTCTATTAGATCTCGGGGCTTAGATTCAAGAACTCCTAACTTGGCTTAAAAAACGCTTCTTCACAACAACAAAAAACGTTTTGCTTACTATACATCTGACATTCTTATAGGTCGCAACTGCCGGCAAAAGTACGCAGTATTGCGTATAGTAACCCTCGCGGCGCCGCACCACCCGCCGTTGTCATGGCGGGTCCGCGGCACCCGCAAGACTCTGCTGCCGGCCTTAGAGGGCGGTAGGTGGCTGATGAATCCGGCCCCTAGATTATTTACTAGATTTTCACCAAGAATGGTTCTTTTCGGTTCCCACCTCCCGGCTAGGATCTCTTAAAATGAGTCTATCTGGGCAACCAGTTGGTATAGTTTGCTTAGTTCTATATCTTGTTGCCCATTTATTGCGTTTCGTTATGTCAGGCAATGATTAGTGCTGCTACCACCAAATAGGATTGCACCAGGGTTTTGTGTCTATTCAAATAACGTGATACCTATGTCAAAGGTTAAGTTTTTCGGTACTTAGCGCGCTGGTGAACACATCACACCGGCAAGTCGTTTAAGACGGGTGACTTGATGTTAGATCATACAGATCCCGAAGCCCTTTCGCTTTCCTAGTTCTGTGGTCTCCCGCGCGTCAGTGGATCCAGTTGACCGCAAAGCACACCTCCACCCATCCCAAAAACATGGTTTGGACGAAATTCAAGCTGGCCCGGCGAACCTAAATGAACTCTGTTTATTACTGACCTACTCTATCCTTCACGGTCCTGGAAGCTGATTTCATCGCATGTTCAAGCCTCTCCGTGTTGCCCTCATATGGGCTCGCCCCACCCTACTTGAATGGCTCCAGACATTGCGTCGAATTTACTATGCAGAAGACGCAATAATGATGACGCCACATGAACTCAGCGAGTCGAGTCGTTCACTGGCCGGCTCCGTTCACCCTCCCACACACGAACCCAGAAAAACAGCAGGTCCTAGAAGGGCGCAATGTGACTATGGAGGTGTCGGATAACTGGGCCACACCCCGGAGTCCCTTCCCTTGCCCAAAATTTGAAAGCAAATGTAACAACAGAGAATCTGTTCTGTGCTCTCCTCCGCTGACGCGGAGGAGAGCACAGATTTGGGCAAGGGAAGGGACTCCGGGGTGTGGCCCAGTTATCTGACCCCTTCATAGTCACATTGCGCCCCCAGAAGTACACGAATCGCAGAAGCCTCTGAGCCTCCAACGGTATGGAACGAGGAAGAGATGACCCGAGCGGATGAATCAGCTGTGTCGCGTGGACGAAAAGGAACCGAACAGGCAGACGTGCGACGGCGGTGGACGATGACGAGGGACGACGAGCAGCGGCGAGGCGGCCGACGGCGAATAAGTCGAAAACATCTACACTATCGATCCGCTGCACTGTGGTCGTTGGCGACGGAGCGCGTTTGCTACACCACGGCCACGAAACAGCCTCGCAACTCGCTGTCAACAACTCGATCTGTGGTGTGGGGCAGTTTACGCGCGGAAATACTGGCCGCCATAACATTCCATTGCGTTTCCCATGTAGACTCAGCGCCGTTCAACCTCAACCACACCGCGCACGCCTGTCAAGTGGCAGATTTCAGTGCCTCATTGGATTCACAAGGCGAGAAAGATACTGGAGCAAAACGTAGCAATGGAGCCTTTGGCGTAGCTGTCGCTGCAAGTAAGGGAAAGCATTGCAGCGTAGCAGTAGCTAGAGAGTGGTCAGAGGGGTCTATCGGACCTACGGAAATGACCACGATGACTGTTTCCCACTACCGAAATTATGGAGGTCCAGAATCATTGCCGAACATTGCCACTTTGAAAAAATGGATCTATCCTAGTCCGGGGGTGGGAGGGCACATAAGTCAAAAGTATTCTATGTAACAAATCCATTTGATACTTACCGAGCGGCTCCTACAGAACAACATGAGACCTAAACAAGAAAAGTCATGAAGAAAAAAAAAAAAACGAAAAATTACATTTGTTGCGGTTGTAAGCAGGCAAAGTTATGCGCCCTCCTCACCATGTTAGATCCTGGTTATGACATGTCAGGCGGCGGTCAGCACGCAGCATGCCGCTTCATACGCCCTCCCCACCATGTTAGATGCCTGTTATAACATGTCAGCCGGGAGCTAGCACGCGGCACGCCTCCATTCCGTCGCTCTTTATCCGCCGAGACGGGTATAAATCGCGGCGATTTTTTATTTTTTTCGTTTGTTCGCTCGTTTTCGGTTTCTTTTAGGTTCCAGCTCGTTCTCTAGGAGCCGCTCGGTAAGTTTCAATTAATTTTGTTGCCTACTTTTTAGTTATGTGGCCCCCTGGATTAGGAAAGATCCGAAAAAATGTGATCGAAAATCCAAAGTACGGAGACCAACCACATTATCGGTGCAGCCAGCGGGCTCCTGGACCGGTGCGGAGTGAAGCAACCAGGAACGACCAGCGTTAAGCTTGGTTGGGGGATTCACCAAAGGTGAAGCCCAGTTAGGTAGAACACACAGGGCGATAGCCGTGCCCAGTGAGGTGATTCCCACTACAGGTGGGGTTCACTTCACTGAGCACGGCTATCGCCCTGTGTGTTCTACTTAATTTGCCTACAATATTTGTTGTAGTCGGAGCTTGTTTGAAACCAAATTTGAGTCAGAGCATTGGCGCTGCTGCCTATCATTCGTTACTCTGCTATTCAAAGCGAAGGACATGAAGACCAGTACCAATCGCTGCCTCTCTTTGGAGCTTGGCGGCTGTATTTGATTCCAAAACCGCTAAGAGTGTCCAATTTAATTTAAAACGTGTCCAATCCGATTTGAAAGTGTCCAGTTTGACGAGAAAATGGTATGTAGCGATCATGCACCTTGTCCAATCAATAAACGCCGTTTACATGTTGTCACACGCCGAGCGTTAACATTAAACCACACCATAAGAAGGCCTAGATAAAGGTACCAGCAAGAAAACATCAGGGTTGGATTGCGCCACGCACTCCCTCACTGTTCTATTTTGCTATCATAAAGATAAAGGATAAAGAACGGCGTTACTCAATCCCTTTTGGGATGCGCCACGCATTCTACTTCTACGGGATGTCGTGGAAGCGAGTTGAATGCGTATTTGGCCATACAATGACTTGCGGTGGCCAGCCGATCAGGGATGAGCGGATAACGGACAACGGATAATTTTGCCCAAGAATCGCCGGATAACGGAAAAACGGATAACGAACAAACAACAAAAATAATACTGGGCTTAAACTACTCTAGTTTCAACAGCAGACATGGAGCGCAACTGCTGTCAAGTTATAAATTTTTTCTAACGACTTTAATGGGGTTGGGGTGAGACGTTAATGGTTTGAATAAGACCACCAAGCTGTGAAAGTGAAACTGCTTTGCAAGCTCTACTCTGCTGATGTTTCGCCATGATCACCTTAATCAAAGTCTGGAAAAGATAAGGAGAGATTGACAGTTTGTTCACCCAAGCACATTTCCATAGTACAGTTTACAATTTTTTATGTTTGTTTTTTTTAAAACGAATGTGAAGAACGAGTGCCAAGAAGATGCCAGAGCGCTTAAAGTCGAAGATTTACAAAACCGTCGTCCGGCCGGTAGCGATGTACGGCGCTGAGTGTTGGCCTGCGACAAAGGAAACGGAAAGTCGCCTCATCGTCATGGAGACGAAGATGCTGCGCTGGATGGCTGGAGTCACGCGCATGGACCGCATCCGAAACGAGGCTATTCGGCAGAAGTTCGGTGTCGCGCCGATAGCGGACAAGATGCGTGAAGCTCGCTTACGATGGTACGGCCACGTTCTGCGTGGAAAGGAAGACAGCGTCCGTAAGATAGGCCTTAACTTCGTAGTGTCTGGAAAACGGCCTAGAGGGCGCCCGAAGCAGCGCTGGGCTGATACGTTACACAAGGACTTTAAAGTAGCTGGTGTCCACCCTGATCTAGCACGGGATCGGGAAAGATGGCGACATGGCACCAGAAAAGCGGACCCCGTCATGAAGCGGGACAAACGCTGAAGAAGAAGAATGTGAAGAACGAGACAAAGGATGCTTAAAACAGCCCAACTAACGGTATAAAAACATAAGTCGCTCTTGGAGGGAGAGAATGTGAGACTCATTCACCTCTTATTCACTCACATTTCCTTCATTGAACAGCAACTTGCCGGCATTTTGTAAGTTTCCATTGCTGGGTTGTTTTACTGGTCAATCGTCAGGTTTTCTTTTCGAATTAAGGCTGTGACAAAAATGATCCCTGGATGAATGGCTCCTCCGACGCCTCTTCACTTTGTATGCTAGGCCGACTCAGCCGAGTAAAGTCTGCTAAAAATCTTGGTTTCGCAGCTTCAAGCGGACCGATACTCTTGTTCGACAGTATCCCAAGATCTAAGAAGAACGTGGAATGAGATGGATGAAATACCAGCTTTCTACAGGCTAGCCATTACAAGCCATTGTGCAGTTCTAATGCAGAGAGATATGAAAACTGGGAAAACAGAAGTAGGGTGTCCCTGAAAAACAATCTTAAATTAAAATGAAGCTCCAACATGCGCAGCGGGGAATCAGTTTAGTACAGTTCAATTGCACTATTTAGATTTTTAATGGAGAGGATCAGTTCCTTAACATTACGGAGGTACCACCAGTATCAGCGTACAGAAAATGCTTTCAGAAAATCGTTTCTATTAGCACACCTCAACAATTTGTAGGTGCGTAGCTTTCTCCACTCATATAGATTGAAGCTCTGCCCATTTTGCTTGTATTCATTACTGCTTAGCGTTACAACAGTCTATTAGTAAAAACTACCTTACCTTGTCGTACGTTTGTCGCATGCTATCTACACACTGCAATCGTGGAAGAGGGCGCTTACTCGGCACTAACCAGGGAATGCCGTCAGCTTCCCATGGAACTTCGGATTGAGACCTATATCACGTGAAAGAGCTCGAGACGCTGATCACAGATATGTAGACCAAATTTGCTAAATGGATCTCCTAAGCGAGTTATGGCCGGCGGAAGCCGCCGTGTCTTCCATGTGTTAGGCGCGCTCAATGGGCGCAGTATTGCGCGGTAATCAGCGGTTCGGCTATTGGCGCCGTCAGCGGCGGCGGCGGCGCAGTGGTAGAGTGCTCGCTCCGAAGGATTGGGTTCATTGGTTCGGTTCCCGCCGCTGGCGGGTTCTTTGCGTTTTGTGATCTTACCTTCGACGAGGACCTATAATCTCATTTTTAGCACATTTTTGAGCGGACGGCTAGTGGCGACTTGCATTTACGTCTATTTGAAGACGGAAACGTGTTTCAGGTAAAATGATTTATTCATGACGTGAAGCTAGTCAAAAATTCAAAGCAAAGCAAAAATAAAAAGTAAAAATGAAATCAAAAATCAACAAAACTTAATAAACTTAATAAATAAAAAGAAAAGGCGCTAGTTAAAAGTTCCGACTCCACCGACACGACTTCGGTCGAAAAATTTTTTTTCGCTGAAACTTCGTCTAGGGGAGGTTATTTCGGGTGCTGATTACGAATCTGACATCGGTTTTTCACGACTCGGTCGGAGGCCACCACCCATACAGTTAACAAGGGTGGTCCAGGCAGGGTCACCGATTTCGCTGAAACTTCGTCGAGGGGGGTTATTTGGGGTGCTGATCACGAATCTGACATCGGTTTTTCACGATTCGGTCGGAGACGACCTATACCGTTACTACGACCGTTCGACCGAAGTTGTGTCTGTGG
Organism: Heligmosomoides polygyrus polygyrus; assembly: GCA_947396885.1. NCBI lineage: Eukaryota > Metazoa > Nematoda > Chromadorea > Rhabditida > Heligmosomidae > Heligmosomoides > Heligmosomoides polygyrus. Next base: position 16,753,512 of record OX377204.1, read on the forward strand.
AGTCGGAACTTTTAACTGGTACCAAAGTAAAATAAAATCAAAAATCAACAAAACTTAATCAAGATAATTAAAAGTATTGAATAGATTATAAATTATTTTTTTTTTACAAAAGCGAGGGTGAGCTGACCTATTCTGGCCTGATTTCGACATCTATACGTTTAAGCTGGTAGAACTCATGGTACAGCCTAAAAGGGGTGACTAACATCGAGTTTTATTGTCCATCTTCTATACGCTGAGCAACTCGGTCAACACAGATCGCTGAGAAATGACTTTAGTGCCGCTCAGGCAGGCGCATTCGGTACGTATTATACTTATACATATATTTAATATCATGATGGAAAATAAGTCACTCCGCCACTTTTTTCATTTTAATCTGAATTTCGCTGAAAGTTTTTTTTTGCGTAATGCTACCATATGAAAGAGAATGATTTGCTCTATCACCTTTTTCTCCATTTCGATTTTTGCCATTTTTTAGGCCAATAAAGAGGCAAAAGGAAAAATGATTTTTGCCGACAGATTTCTCTCTGCTTATGTTTGAGATTGTTTTTGCAGAACGTTATAAACCATTTGAAAGGGAATGGGGGGGGGGGGCAAAAATAATGAGACACCCCATGCCGTGTCCATATATCTCGTGGCTGGAGTCTGGTTTTGTGCTTATCGTATTTGTATGTTTGTACGCTACTTACTAAAGCCCATGTGAGCAGTTACCACTTCTCCCTTTCCAGAAGCATGCCAAAACCGCAGTCTGTTTCATGCCGAAACCCAGTCTGACGAGTCGACCTGTGTCGCGCAAATCTCGCCCAATTCCCAACCCCGAGCAGCCTGAGCTCAATATTCACGCAAGATGAGAAGTACGTCTTCTAACTTAACCCTGCCAAGCAGACAGTCTGGATGAGGCCTGGTGACCTGTTACCGACCTTCGTTCGGCGGGATTTTCCCGGCGAGAAGCACCTTCTGAGCTTTAGAGTCTGCGCCCATGGACCGGTGTACTGGAAGCTGTTTTCCAAAAGCACGACGATTAACGAAATAGAAGAGATGAACCGGGACTCGCACTTATTCGTTCTCAGCGCTTCAGGGAGGTCCTCCTCTTCGACAACGCCGCACCCATCGGGCAAAGTAACCACGGATAAGCTTGGCCAGCTGGGCTACGTTCACATGCCTCATCCACCGTATTCGCCGGACATCTCTCCATGCGACTACCACCACATCTTGGGCCTACGAGACTTCCTGGTCGGAAGGGACACAAGAACCCAAGCAGTCCTTGACAACCATATCGAGCAGTTGATCAACACCAGGCCCAAGCAGTTCTGGAAGGATGGGATCAGGAAGTTGGCTGAGCGGTGGCAGCAAGGTCATTGACCTTGATGAAAAATATAATACATTCCTTAGCATCGTTGAGTTGTAATTGAGTTATAAAGAGATAAAGATTTTTTTCAATTTGTCTCATTACTTTTGCCCCCCCCCCTAATATTTGCCCTAAAAAGCGTGTGTTGGGCTTTTTCGTTCATTTTTTTCGTTAATTTTCGGAGTGTTAAAGAGAGTGTCCAGAAGAAATGCGTTATTTTTTATCAACAGCTCATACTCTTACTACATAATTTTTGAACAATGTTATTGTTGTGTTTATTATTATTTTTTTATTTTTGTTGTTGTAGTCTTTAGTGTCATTGTCGCATTTACTTTTTATTTTTGTTGATTTTTGTCAATTTTTAGCGGAATGTTGAAAAGAGAAAAATGATCCTTATCAACAGCTCCTTCTCTTCTAACTCTAACTCTCTAACTTTCTTCTTCTTCTCACAAGCACAAGCGGAGAGAATGAACTGTCGGCGAAGTTCATTTTTTCTCCCTTGGACCTTGCACTTTAATGACCTAAAAATTGACAAGGTGGAAAATGAGGAAAAAAGCATACATACCCTCTGATAGAGCAGATCATTCTCTTTCGAATGGTACTCATCATTATGCGAAAAGCTTTCAGCGAAATTCAGAAGCAGTAGCACAGTGGTTCACGTGGAAAAGTACTAAGTGCGTCTGCCTCATGCTAATACGGCTGCCAGACGTCTACCTGCAGTAATGAGCAGGCAGATTGCGAGAACTTCGTCAGGTTTGTTTGTTCCAAATGCCGTCCATGCGTGATTGTTTTCAAATTTCCGAACCTCATACAGCTGAAACACCACAGTCCAGCTACAGTGTTTTCAACGAAACGCCACAATCGGCTTAATAGCCCGTCTCGGCGGCAAGAATTGTATGCAACGAATCCCTGCATCAGACGACGTGCTCATAACAATGGCCATTTGCTGAGCATCGAAACTGGAACGAAGAAAACAAGCAGCAAGCGGAGCTTTTAGCAGCGTTTAAAAAGGTGTGAAGAAGAGGAAAAACATTCGGCTCAGTACCCAGAACCCACATTCGACACCACCGCTCTTTCAGCGCTGACGTATGTCTCACAACGTATGTCTCTTGTCAGAAGCCTGCATCCTAGCAGGAGAGAATGAATACTCGATCAGCGTTGCGAAACGAGCAGTCGAAAGCACACCGCTCGCAGCAATGACGTCACCAATTCGTCGAAAATTAGGTGTACCGGTGAGGGCCTGTTCATACTTCGTGACAGCAGCGATAAGAGCGACGAGAGCGCAGCGCGCGGAAGTATAATATGAACAGGCGACAGCAGCGACTGGAGCGATTAGAGCGACAAAAGCGACTGCAGCGACAGCGCCGGCGCTCGAGTATGAACACTTTTCTGTGGCGCGCGCTCGGTTTTAGTCGATATACATGTCTTGCACGGGCGACGAGTCGCTCTTGTCGCGAAGTATGAACAGGCCCTGACGCTTCAGACTGTTACTCGCTGGACGAGAGTAGTAAGCGGCTGGATTCCGCGTGATGAAGCCTATAACGCCAGAGTAGAAGCGCATCTATTGGACTTGACACTAAACGAAACAGTCTGAAAGAACAATACGAGGTCCCCTGGGTCCTTCGAGACACGATGACCCACTAGTCTACTGGCATGCCACAACGATGTATAGAGACGTTGCTGGCACACGTAGGGAGAAACCGATAATGAGTTAGGCAACAAGGTGGCAGGTGCGACACCTCACTGCTCTTGCTGGAACCACGATCACGGACTTTGCACACCGTCCGTCCAAGCAGCAATCTCATGCAATTAGTCACCTCGGGAGTCATTGACTCTTTGCTCATAGTCCACTCCGGCTACTCCTAACTTATAGGGATAGGAATGAGGGTCTGGCGTTAGACAATCCCTTTCCGGGATTCGCCATGTCGCCGAGGCGATTTGAACGCGTATCTACTCCACACGATGAAGTGCGGTGGCCACCCGATGGGTAATTTTTCGTATAGCGTCGTCTTAGAGAAGCTTCGAATCAATTTGCAATCAGAAAATAAATAATGAAGATCTGAATAGCTGACGAAAAAAAAGAAAAGCAAGAACAGGAAAAGCTAATCAGTTTTAAAAAAGTGGTGTGAAACAAAATAGTGCATCAAACCAAAAATGAACGTCGTTAATGTGGCCTACAAGGGGAGAGGGAGCGAATGCGCTAGCCAATCAGGACACTGATCGTACACGCTTCTCAGGGTGGCATAATGCGATTGATCTAATTGATTGAGATTGGTTTCACATCCTGAAATCTAATGCGTCCCTCTCGTTATGTAATAACAACAGGTATATAAACAGGAAAATTAAATAAAACGACACCCTAAATTATTCAAATAAAATGATAAAAAATAAACAGAAAAAGGCTACTAGCTCAACAAGACAACATTGAGCTAAAGACGAAAAAGTAAATTCTCTCTGAGAAATGTAATTACACTTTAATAACATTCCAAAAATATGTAATTTATATGTAAAAAGGTAGTTATAAAAACAAATAAGGAAATAATTAGATAAGTGCGAGGGAAACCGAGACTATCCAGAAGAACAGAGCATCCAAAATGTAAAAGCTGAAAAAGAAGAGAAAATGATTCTACAAATGCCATCGACCAAAGGATAGAAATTGGCCATTATCTGCTGTAACTTGAGAAAAAGAAAAAATAGAATAGAAAAATAGAAATAGAAAGAAATCTAAGATAGAAAAAACAAACGGGTCAACGAAGTTTACTACACAGCAATAGAACGATTCAATCACTAAGATTAGATATATTGTAATATCGATGTATAATATTTCAAAGAACTTGTAGAACCTGTAAAAAACAAAAATTTTTGGTTACCTGTTAAACCAGGTATGTTTCATTCGTATCATTATAAAAATAAACAAGAAAAGCGAAAATGCTGCTGAGATTGAAAAAAGAAGCTGTGAAAAAGATTGCAAGAAACGCTTACTTGTTTGATATCCAGGATTATAGAAGTTCTGATTTGCGTTGTGGAGATATTCTTCTGAAACATCCCCATCATCCTGACTATTTTAGAATTTAGAATGCCGGTAGAAGTCGTTAATGTTGCCTACATGAGCAGGATGGAAGCGTACCAGACCAAGTTATGCGGCTGAAGTGCCGCCTCACACGGAAGGAGTGTGCACGGTCTGTAAGCTCATTGGCTGATGCGTTCTCCCCTCTCCATGTAGGCCACATTAACGACTAGTACCGACCAATCTTCACCTTAAGAAGACCTCTTACAGAAGCCTACTCAGAAGCATAAGTTTCCGATATGTTCCGTTTTACTTTGGTTTTATTGAGAACATTCAGCAAAATATATTTTTCTTTGTACAAAGGCATTGCCGCGAACTGTGGCCTCCGTCAACCCGAAATAATTTTCAGGGCTACAGTTGTGGTTGAAGGGATATACTCGAACAATTTCTTCAAATATTTATTCGAGTGGTCGAAAATCTCTGAATTTTCAACAAAAAAAAAACGTTGACGGTTCTAAAAATTCGAATATTCGTTCGAATTTGAACATGGAAAGGGAGTCTTATTTGAATATTATTCGAAACTCGAATGTTTGAACTTTATGCGAAAATCGAATAATTTTATTTTTATTCGAACATTGAACAAACTGCAAGCCTTCAAGCACAGAACCTTATTCGGGCAAATTATTCGGCTATTGGAGTATTCGAATAAACGAAAAATGGAGCTTATTCGATTCTTGATCATTAGAAATATTGACGAGCGAACAAATTCGTTCATTCATTCGATCGATGAAATTTCACAAGAGCACAACTATATTAGGAACTTAAACAATTACAGATACTCTTTCTCACCCTCTCCCTCCTCTCCTTATGTTTTATCGCTCTCTTTCTTTTACTTTCTCACTCTCACCCACTCTTGCTTTCTCACACTCCCACTTTCTCCCTCTTCCCTTCTCTCTCTCTCTCTCTCTCTCTCTCTCTCTCTCTCTCTCTCTCGTTTGCGCCCTTACTCTTTCTCTCTCTTCCCATCCTCTCTCTCACACTATTTCTCCCACTCTCCTTCTTTCACTATCCAGTCCTTCACTCTCTCACTCGTTCGCTCCCTTTTATCCATCACTCTCGCTCTCTTACTACTTTTCTCCCACTCGTATCTCGTTTTCCCACCCTGGCCATCTCTCTGTGTAGCCTCATATGCTCCGCTGATCCTCTATCTCTATGATGGCCGCAAAGGAGTCTTCTTCTACTATTTAATCGCTCCCCCGGTTATTTACCTGAAATTGGAAGAGCATTTTCATATCGCAAAGGATTAGGGAAGTCATGCCACTACAGACAGGAACCTTTACTAGAGAAAGTCTCGGATTTTCACTGAACTGGAAGCACTTTTTACGCTCATGGTGTCTCAATCGCTTCAAAAGCAACGAACCTTCCTGTCGTCCGGAATGCATCATGGTATTTCGAGACCTGAAATTGCAGCATCGACTTATGACTTTGATTGTGAGTTGCGAGAAGTCGACGGCACCACATAAGGCTTTGAACACTGCGCTCCAGTGGAGACGCTGGGTATCCTATGCACGAATCGACTCAAGGTTCTGGTCCTGCCCAGTTAGTTAAGTTTACAATCCCTCCAGAGTCGCTGATTTGGCGACAGACTTGTCTTTGAAGGTTGGTTCGCTGACTGCCTTGCCACCACAAGACATTAGGAAGGCCAAATGCCCAAATAAATCGCCACCACGATATCCTGTACGAGTACGGCGCATCCCATAAGGGGATCGACAAAGGCCGACCGTTGTGTTTTGTTCTCACCAATCCTATAGTAAGTTCTCAAGGGCAAATGTTGTTGTCTGTCAGTCCGTTTGTCGGGTGCGCCACGCATTCCACTTTGACGGGATGTCGTGGACTGAACATGAATGCGAATTTGACCTAAACAATGACTTGCGGTGACCAGCCAATTAATAAGTCAGCGTTTTGTCAGTCCCAGGAAAGTACGATATAAAATCGTCTACCCCGAAGTGATTGAAGGCTTGGTTTTGCTGCAAAGTGGGTACCACTCAATATGGCCTCCCTTGGCACGAATGACAGCCTTCACACGCTTAGGGTAGGGCCCAGTGGATGCACGCAGGGTTTCTGGCGCAATTTCCTTCCACGCTTTTTCAGTCTTTTGCCGTCAGAATATAATACGCGGTTTCTGACTGAAAGTGCTGCAGATAGGAAGGGAAGAACCGCTCACAGAAGCACTCATGCAGCTTCTATGGGATGGACACCACTTGTTCTTGTTGAAAAGAAGCCACGATGGATACCGATATCTACCTTAACGATGTTTCGAAGAAGGAGCTGCTTCCCTGGGCTCAAGAACACAATGAAAGTTCAACATTGATCTTTCAACAGGATGGTGCGACGCTCACAAGTCCAAAATGCGGACTCAGGGGTGGTGAGCGAGGAATCTTCCCAGCTTCAGCCCTGCTTCCGAATGGCCAGCAAACTCGCCAGGTTTGAACGTTATGGATACCGCATTTGGTCCGTTGTAGAAGAAAATGCCTGCACAAAATGCACACTACGATTCATGTTCTAATATGCTCTCTGGAAAAAGCATGGAAGGAAATCTTGCAAGCAACCCTGAGTGCCGCCATTGAGTGCTACCCTAAGCGTCTGAAGCTTGTCATTCTCGCCAATTGAGGTCATAACGGATGATACCCACAGTACTTGTTGAGTACTTTGTTCGTAAACTGCTGACGAAGGTTCGCTGTTCCCTGACCGACCCCGCATGAGTAATTAACTTTTTATTGACCTGTTTATGGAGCACCCTGTAGATTTTGGGCTACACAACGAAGTTCTGAATACGCAATACCATCACTGTCAGTGTGCTATGCTAATGGCATCCGAGGACCGGTCCTCCTATCTTTACTAACCTGTTGTTTTACAGCCGTTGCTCTTTTCTTTCGTCGCTGAACCGATAGCAAGTGCGACCGTTCCCAGTGGCGCGCCAGAGAACCTATGGCGATAACCGAGCACCGAGCAGGAGAAGAACAAAGAATACAGCGGCGGCCAGCCGATGGGGTAGTCACTGGTATTTTACCCTTTCTAAAGAACTGTCTAATTAACCGCCCCGGATGGATGAAAGGTTTGATTGGAATGGGGCCGAGAACCTTGACTCGGTGTGCATGCCAAAAACGGCTAAATCGGACATAAAGCAGATATTTATCTAGAGCGCTCAGAAATGATGTTTAGAGAACATTGAACAAGGAAGACTAATGCTAAGACTTCTGATCAGATTACGAGGCAGCGAACCGAAAAAGGCTGCGAAATTGATTGCGACAGAGAATGATGGAGAAAGCGGGCGAGCGACAACCTTGCCCAGATTCCTTATCTTATCGCTGTGCTTGACAGCTCTGTGGTTTCTTGACAGTAGCTTCGCCGACACTAGGAAGCTTGTGTGAAGCCATATTGAGGCATACTTTCCAGCTGCTCATACGGCGAAACGAAGCTTAACGTTTAGCCCCACAGCTTCCCTCCAGACGAATCCTTGCAGGACCCTTTCCGCTTCATTGACTGTTACCCATAAGGATAAGGATAAAGGACGGCGTTATTCAATCCTCTTTGGGATGCGCCACGCATTCTACTTCTACGGGATGTTGTGGAGGCGTGTTGAATGCGTATTTGGCCATACAATGACTTGCGGTGGCCAGCCGATGTACAAGTCAGTGCTTTATCCTTCCCAGACAAGTCTGGTACCAATTCACCGACCCCGGAGGGATGGAGGGCTTGGTTGGCCTGGGCGGAAAATCCGAACCAGGAACCTGGTATCGGGTGCAGGCGACAGTCCGCCCCTCCTCTGACTGCGCTCCACGCGCCCACTGTTACCCATAGTGATGGAGATCGACATGGACCCTTTTCAAGTCAAACTGGACACCCAGCATGTATCAGTGTGCCTCAATGGCTTTGATCCCACACGGCTACTAGGCATTCGACACACCGGCTTCGTTCCTTCCCAGCGCATTTTATCGCTAAAATCAGCTCGGTTTTCAGCAACCTCTTCAACTGGGTCATTATTCAAGAAAGCTGCCACATGTGTACCATTTTCACATCAAACTGGACACTCTTCTAAGCAAACTTGACATTTTTGAAATCAAACTGAACATCTTCCAAATCAAAACGAGCATACTCCAGATTGAAATATGTAGAGCTTCGTTCCAGGCGGTTCTTTCAAGACGGTTATTTTATTTTTATTTTATTTATAGTACGTGGATATTCACGCAGACAGAACCAGTTATCTGAAAAGACAATAAAAGATAAACACAACGAGAAGAACAAAACATGCATGCATGATAGATGATTAGAAATACACCACCCTAATGTTGATGTTTAGTGTTAGAATAGTTTTTCGCCCAAGGAAAATTAGTAAGACTTTCCCCAAAATAATTAATTCACTAATAATATTAATTGTTAATTCATTTCATTTTAATTCATCTTGAGTGAACACATAGTTTAAATTTCATAACATTTTGATTTTTAAACAAAATAATTTTTTAGAGCTTGTTCCAAAGTGCAGAAAAACATAGGTGTTCCTAGAACATTAAAAAAGAAACTGCGCCATGCATCCATCTAACACATCGCAATTTTTCACTTGACTGATAATGCAAATACTGTCTACTTGATGCAGCGATGTGAGGATATGTGTGCTTTCATATAACTGATTTTGTTGTACCGTTCCATCAGTGTTACTCCACGCAGCCAGGATTTTTGCTGTCAATCATGCAAAATCGCGACGATGCAGCCGCGTTCACGGCGTCGTCTCTTCTTTTAATACGCTATGTGACTGCTGCCTTCCTACACTTAGAAATAAAATGCAATTCATAATTTTTATTCAAGAATAAACAATTATAAATTTTAAACATTGTGCTGCCTTAAGGAATCATGTATGTTAACACTTTACGAAAAATAAGTTGTTTGAGTTTTCTTTAAATACGAAATTATTCTAGCTTTTCCGGAGCGTTAGTTTAATCGGGAAGACTCCCGTTGCGATTTGAAAAATGTTCAGCTTAATTTCAAAAGCATGAAGCTTATTTAGAATAGTGTCCAATTTAGTGCGAAAAGTGTCCAATTTGGTATTAGAACTGTCAATTATTCACGTCGAATTGGACACTTTTCAAATCAAGCTGGACACTTTTCATGTCAAATTGAACACTCTTCTAAGCCAGTCCAAGACCTATGAAATCAAAGCGAACTCTTCCAAATCGAAATGAGCTTCTTTTACATTAAACTAGAGGCTCTCCAAAAATATTCGAATAATTTTCTGTACAGGGAAAATTTTAGTATAACTTTCTTTGAAGTTTTAATTTACCTCCCAATAAAAAAAAAACGCACAGTTTGAAGTTTTATAGAAATTTTATTTTTTGAGAAAAAAAGCAATGATTTAAAGCTTACTTTGAAGAGCAGGATGGCGGTCATTTTATATTGCCAGAAGAGGGATAGCGCCTCGCCTCATCCGAAACTTCGCAATTTTCATTCGATAGATAGAAAGGGTTCAAAAGTTCAAAGTTCAATTCAAAAAGTCTTTGAATGCACTACTTGATTGCTGCCTTGTTGCGCTTTAAAACAAAATTCAATTGAATATTTTTCTCAGAAAAATAAAATTATTATAAAATTATTACACTTGTTGCGGCAGCTGAACTAAAAAATTTCAAAGAAAGTTCTTCCAAATTTTTCTTGAACAACAAATTATCCTAAGTATCTTAGTGAGTCCGTAATTTAACCTGCCTAAAGGTTATTTCGATTTAGAAGAGTTCGCTTTGTTTTCAAAAGTCACAGCTAGCTTAGACGAGTTTCCAATTTGATTTGAAAAGTGTCTAATTCGACGTGAAAATGGTATGTGTGTATACTGTTCTAATAACTTATACAAGTCTCACAGAATGCGTAAAGTGTACAAATCAGGGAGAAAATGATGTCGACACCATGACTAGGATTGATTTCATTTCATTCAACTTATTGTACCAACTATGCGCCTAAAACGATGGACGAAATAGAGTGTTTTATATCACAAAGCCAAAATACAACGCATGTACTACCACTTGAGTACTTTTCAATGTTTCGATCTTAGGCACTGAGCGATTTTTTCTATTAAAATTGATGTTTTATTGCGATCAAAACTCTTGCGCCAGGCGGGACTCGAACCCGCATCTTCTGCTTTCCGGGCAGCGATGTTCCCCGGATGTTACGTGCGGTCAAACAGCGCCGGTGGTGTAAGGCGAACATCGCTGCCCGGAAAGCAGAAGATGCGGGTTCGAGTCCCGCCTGGCGCAAGAGTTTTCATCGCAACAAAACATCCTGTAACAACATATAGCCTCTCTAACAGCCGCTCCAGGCTTAAGCAAATGTGTTAGAATATTAAAATTGAGATCGTAGCAAACCAAAAAGTTTTTTTGATTTTGAGATTACATCAGAAGTGGACTGTTTCAGTCCATCAAAAGGGTAAAACACACCAGTCTGTGTAAAATTTTAAGTTTATTTTCGAATATTTTTATTTTTTTTTTCAATTACGTGCAACAGAGAGCGTCTAATAGGGCTGCCTATATGGCGACCCTTCTCCCACAGAGACGATTTACGCAAGCAATCAGTGAATCATTGAAGAGTTTGATGCAACTGAAACAGAGCAGCAGCTGATTCATGTACACCATTTTCACGTCAAATTGGACACTCTTCTAAGCTGGCCTATGAACTCTGAAATCTAACTGAACGTGTTCCAAATCGATACGGACTTCTTGCAGGTTTAACTGCAGACTCTTCAAGGTGGTTAGAATATTTTTTTTTGTTCAAGGAAAACTCAGAATAACTTTTCTGATTTTTTTTTACTTTGGCTGCCGAATGAGTGGAATAATTTTATAAAATTTCTATTTTTTGAGAAAAAATAATAAATCAAATTTTGTGTTAAGGAGCAGCAAGGCCGCAATCACGTCCTGCATCAAAAGACTGGATCGCGCCATGCAGTCAAAAAGTTCAACGCAACGTGTATTTGATTGATAATGTAAACACAGCAAGAAAGTCAGGACATGTGTTTTTTTTTTACAATTGTTGTGTTGCACCGCTTGCAGGTGTGAAACTGCATGCAAACAGAAGTTTTTCTATCACTCGAATGAAAATCTCGAAGTTTCGTACGGGGACATGGTGCAATCTCTTTTTATGCAATATAATATGGCCGCCTTCCTGCCCTTCAGAACAAGCGTTAACTCATTGTTTTTTCCTCAGAAAACAAAATTTTTATAAAATTTCAAACTACTGTTCTCTTATTGCGAAGTAAACTAAAACTTCAAGGAAAGTTACACTAAAATTTTCCTTGAACAAAAAATTATTCTAACATTTTTAGAGAGTCTCCAGTCTAATGCAGAATAAGTTCATTTCGATTTGGAATAGTTCTATTTGATATGGAAAGTTTTAGGCTAGCTTAGAAGAGTGTCCAATTTGACGTGAGAAATGTCCCATTTGATTTGAAGAATGTCCAATTCGGAAGAAATTTGGTTTGAAAAGTGTCCAATTCGACGTGAAAATGGTATATAAGCAAAAGGCGAACAAATGAGTTGAGCTCAGTCGCATCTTATCTTTAACTCAGCCCTCCGCCTCCGTCAGTCACAGCCGAACTATTCGCTCCAAAAAACCTTAGCCACGCAGCACATTATGAGAGTCATTACGAATGCGACAGAATACTAAATAGCGGCAACGGTAGGCGGAGAAGACACCCGTCGACAACGAACGTTCATCGATCGAACGATGGAATCCTGTTCGATGACTCAGCTGGGTTGGGAAACATTCGAAACGCTTAAAAGCCGCTGAATAAAAACGGCAGAACGGGCATGATGACGATCGTCACCGGGCTGGTTGCACAGGTGACGAAAGGCGATTCGAAGGGGTTCGACGGAGTAGAGGGCAGCCTGGGGATTTGCTAGGATATTATTCGCAATAAATATTCTGACTTGAAAAAAATAGTGACAAAGCATACGAACGATGATGAATCGTATGTGCCTATTGAAACTCGTGACGCTTCGGTCGAGTGAAAGAAAATGAACAAAGCTATATGAATCATCTATTCAGCTCACGTGTAACAAGGCCTAACAACAAGAAGATTGCACCATGTAATGCACTGAACTACAACTGAAGCCTTAAAAAGAGCTTCTGTAGCAGAACTGGATTCGGTTAAAATGACGTGGCGTAGTCGACAAAGCACGAGATCGAAATCGGTCGCGAGACTTTCGGTCCGATTCTGATCGATGCTCTATGCGAGCCATCTCCTTTTCCCTAGGTCCTTAGGTTCATTAGCCAGCAGCAGCCACTTCTAAGGGATTGTGATAGCGCAGTTGGAGGAAGCGCCGGCTGTAGGGTGCGCACCGAATGTCGAGGTTCTCGAGATTTTTTTTTTGAAGAATTCTGAAGACCGTAACCATGTCATTCTCTTTTTCTTCTGAAAACTAATATTACTATTTTACTAAATTACTACTATTCTATGTACATGACGTCATTGACAAATTTGTCCCAATAAATTACCTTGACAGCAAAAAAAAACAAGAATCTTCCTAGTTATCTAACTAGGGAAGGGTTTCGACCTCCCATTGAGCTCCAAGTTGAAACCAGGATCACTAGAAAGAGCTCGGAATGCTAATTACGAATATGTGTGTCAAAATTGCAAAATCGAACTCCTGAGCGAGTCATGGCCTGCCGAAATCGGGTGGCCTCACCACGTGCTGGCTGTGCGACACACCTGGCGAAAGAATGGTGAGTCATTGGGGCTCCGTAAGAAAAACTCGCGAACTGCGGCGGTGGCGCAGGGATCCTGCTCGTCCTGTGGGACGTCGTTGGTTCGGTTCCCATTGATGGCGGTCTTTTTTGCAAATCCTAATTTATCTTCAAAATGCCTTCTTTACTGAATTATGACACGTGTTTGATTAAATAATCGGGAACACTACCATACACGTTTGTAAAAACGCTTGAAGGCAAAAGACTGCCGACATTTAGCGACATTTTTATTTACTATTTTGCACAAATAGAGTCCAAATCATGTATTGAATGACCAAAGATGTTTCCAGCAACCTTGGCATTCATGGAACAGAGCAAAAAATGTGTGAAGCAGGCATGTTGCTCACACACAGCACATGCTATATGTACATGAAGCCTCTCTACAACCAGCAACAAAACAGTCAGTTGCAGCAATATCAAACAAATATTCACCAGGAGTGACAAAAACACCTGGCTGATCATCAATGTAACCTGCCTTATGCCTTGATCCTAGGGGCACAGAACATACGGTAAACCTGCGAACCTTCAGTAGCTTGTCCCTCTTGGTCATGTTGAACTCGACGCTATTTGCCATGGCAAACAACCTGACACTTTCCATAACATTTTTCATCGGGCCGAAGAAAAAACGTATAGAGATTGAATCAGCGACGTAGGCCCGGCAGGAATATTGGTGTCAAAGTGAATAACATTCTCATGAGTGGTTTTCTTCGCCATCGTCATCGCACTGGCCCCAGTCGAACTCGTCATCAGTAGACACATCTGATCCCAAACTTTCATTCGTTTCGACATCAGCTGAAGCTGCTGCACCGTCACATAGAATAGCCTTCTAGCGATCTTCTTCTGCTTACCAGTTGGTGCATCGTTGTCGTCTAGCACCCCAAATTCAGCGAGAAAAATGGACACACCTTTGCTGGTGAAAAGGACATGGTGAATAAAAAGCAATAGATCAACGACATTTTGTTCTTCCTAATCATACACTCTACTTACTTTTTTGCTCCACACATTTTTTGCTTTGTTCCATAAATGCCAAGGTTGTTAGAAACACCTCTAGTTGTTCAATATATGATTTGGACTCCATTTGTGCAAAATAGTAAATAAAAATGTCACCATAACAGTTTTCGCCTTCAAGCATTTCTACAAACGTATGGTAGTGTTCCCGGTTATTTAATCAAACACACAACATAATTCAGAACAAAAGGCATTTTGAAGATAAATTAGGATTTGCAAAAAAGACCGCCATCAATGGGAACCGAACCAACAACGTCGCACCTGCCGAGCGGGAGTACTACCCCTGCACCGCAACAGCAGTTGGCGGGTTTTTCTTATGGAGCCCCGATGACTCACCATTCTCGCGCCAGGTGTGTCGCATAGCCAGCCTGTGGTGAGGCCACCCGATTTCGGCAGGCCATAACTCACTCAGAAGTTCCTTTTTGCAATTTTGACACACATATTCGTAATCATCATTCCGAGCTCTTTCCAATGATCCTGGTCTCAGCTTGAAGTTCCATGGGAGGTCGAAACCCTTCCTTAGGAAGGGGCACGATCTTTCATCGTAACAGGCTGTGGTATGCTGCCGTTAACAAAAGTTCTGATAACAACTGTTCTGATTTCAAAACTTTTGGTGCTAAATTGGATAAGAAATTGAAAAAGTACAACGAACGTCTTGAGGATAAAATTATCACTTCAAAAACCCATCTATGCTCTACTCCTTTATCGGTAACCGGCTACTTTTTACCGATCAGGGTAAAGCTTAGCTTCTATCCGTTGAATTTCAAAAATCTTTTAATGCGTTTTCTGATCCGTGTCCCTTGAGCACAGATTCAATATATCCTCTCATGGATCCCACAACACGGTTTTATAGAGAGGCAATAATTGACATCTTGTGTAAATGTCCTAGCTCGAAATCACTTTCTCCGGATTCCTACCTCTCAAATTTATAAAAAATGTTACCCCAAACTGCAAGGATAAATTGCATGTGGACACTTATTCATTTAAATTCTATGGCACGTCTTTCACCTGGTATCCATCATTTCTGAAATTAGACAAATACGTTAGAAAATGGTCGACAATAACACGTAAAGGATAAATGCCAGCAAAAATGGATAGCGGCATGCGCCACGCAATGTACTTCAACGGGATATCATGGAGACAATTTGAATGCGCATTTCGTCTATACAATGTTGTGCGGTGGCCGGCCCATGAAGAAGCTAATGTTCTACTCCTCCATCCCTTCGGGACCGGAATTGCTACTAGATAGGATTAGTAACAATTCTAACAATTCACCGATCACAAAGGGATCGAAGGCTTTGGTTGGCCTCGATGGGAAATCCGAACCAAAGCCTTGGATCATGTATACCTGACACCTGGCACCACCCCAGACTGAGCCACCACGCGTCCATAGCACATTCCGTAGAAGTAGAGCGCATATCGAATCCACGAATCCAATGAAGGGACCAATTAGAGCAGTCCCTCTCCTTTATCCTACCTTGGATAGCGAGTTTGTCGAATCTGTTGATGTTGTGTAATATTTCGGACCCTTCGCGTACTGTCTGCAACCTCACACCCTACATTACGGCCCTTCAGACCGGCCTACCCGACTGGGATAACGACGATGGCAACAGTATTACCTAAGCAGCACACTTTATATTTGCACCGAGCCGCGCGATATTCGGTATTCTTATTCGCGATCTTTCGCGCCTCATCGCATTCATACTTCGCCGCCGCAAAACACTTCATTTGACGGTATTTTTTGGGGTACTGTATCCGGCGAATCGCGCCGCAGACTGAATGGGCGCGACGGGGTAAGCACATTTCTGATTATTTTTTTCCACAGTGATAGCACTGAATTTTATATAGATGGCAAGTAAAACAAGGCAAGTATAATGACGCATGGTATGACAACGAATGCGAAAAACACAAAGAAATGGATACAGTAACAGCTCGAAAGAGCTTGGCTCAATGCTTTCCAGAAAAACACAATCAATAAAGCCGATGCATCGTTTAGAAGCGAAAAAAGAGTATGACATTAATGGATGACACCTTTACGTATACGCTCATTATAACGTGTGAAAATGACCACTGAGAGTATGACAACGATTATGACAGCGCGTGAGAAACAAAACGAAATGAACGGATGACAACGGAGTATGACAACAAAATATGACATTGAAACGGATTATGACATCTCATTCTGTACATGCATATGACATCTTTGCGAACTGGGAGCTGATCATCGACTGATCGAGCAAAACAGAACTCGGCCGCTGAGTTCCAGATTTGTGGGGTAGCTGCGGCCTTTTCAAGTTATTACGGTAATCGAGCAACGCTTGCAATAGAAATGAGCACAGCTCATATTAGGTGGGCCAAACCTGTATGAAACAGTACTGCTGTAGTAGGCGACTCAGCACGTTCAGACTTCAAACGTCTTCACCTGATGTCACGTCATGTTGCACAGGTTTGCCCCCACTCTACTCGAACTGCAGCAAGAACGTTAGATGAAGCCTTGATTGAGTGATAATGGGTCGAAAGCTTCAGGCAAGAGAGGCAGAGTGACCATCTCAAGGCTGAGCAATTGGCCCTTTGGACTGAAGGTACTATCCGGGAATTCTGCCTGGGCGTGGCCAGATCACTAGAGAGGCATGTGACTGGGCAGCACCTTTGCAGTGTTCGCCCTCTCTCTACACACCCAGGCAAAATTCCCATACTATTTTACAGTCCAACGGAACGACGTTTGCAGCGATTTGCAGCTGAATTCCAAAAGCAGGGACGAGTTGCTCGACGAGATGAACGTGTTCCTCGAGCAATCAATGACCTTAGGAACGCTCCGCCCACTTTGAGCGGTGAAATAGGACTGTTGATGATATCAATAGTGTCAAACGGGATTTCAGCAAACCGCAGCTAGGTATACAACTGCAGGGGTGAGTTGTCTGTCAAAGTGGACGAGTTTTCACGTCGCAGCGGATGTAGCGTCAAGTTCGCTTAATTGAAGTGCACTTTGGTGATATCATGGTAGCCTTTGCACTTTTCTAGGTAGAACAGAACAAGATGTTGCGCAGCCTAATCAACTTGGAACCATTTGGGCATCAGTCAGTTTCTCCACTTTTCTCCACTTTTCATGCCTATCGAACCCCTCTCTCACGTTGTTTATGCCTATCAGCGTGAAATAAACATGGAGCTGTTGAGAAGCAATAGGAGTCCGCTCCAAAGCGAAAAGAGAACGACTGAATTTATTATCATGGGGTTAAATTGAGGGGAATCTTCTCATGGTCCCTCAACGATCGCCTGTGCAAAAAAACTCGTCCACCTTGCTCGACAACTCGTCCACCTTTGTAATCTACTGGTTGATGTTTCCAGAGCAAGCTTTCCCGTCCTACGGACTCAACCAACCATTGCCTAT
Organism: Heligmosomoides polygyrus polygyrus; assembly: GCA_947396885.1. Classification (NCBI taxonomy): domain Eukaryota; kingdom Metazoa; phylum Nematoda; class Chromadorea; order Rhabditida; family Heligmosomidae; genus Heligmosomoides; species Heligmosomoides polygyrus. Next base: position 16,771,035 of record OX377204.1, read on the forward strand.
ACAGCGGATTGGCCCAGTTTGATAGCTCGATCTCCTAAGATTGACTTAAAGCGGAACGCGTAGTAACTAAGGGCGTCCTGAAACGAAATGGACGAATTATGGTACCCACTTCGGAGACAACTCGTCCAGCTGTCTGGCTAGGCAGCTGTAAAGCACCACTCAATCAAGGATGTCTCATCTAACGCTAAATTAGGGTGAACCAGCCGGATCTTACATATTAGTGAAGCTAGAGACATGCGGCAAAGACTGGTTCACTACAGACGCACAGAGAAAAAAGAAAAAATCGCTCAAAATAATAGAAATGCATGCATTCACATGCTTTATGACACCTACTGCGTAGGGATTGGAGCACCAAGTTGGCACGTTGCCAGTCGTAGAAGCTCCAAAAATGTTTGCTCACTTGAGAATCAACGGAGCGCAGTTTCTTTGAGGCTGAAGGAGACCCTTATTTGGATAGGTACTCGTATGGACTACAGGAAAGGCTATGACGAATGGAAGCAAGGAGTGCGGTATAGTGATGATACGGTAAGGACCGACGACAAGGCAGAGTGGAGTTAGTCCTCTAGCGCAGGCCCGATGTACAGTACACCGGGTTTGAGACGAGCGGCCAGATTGCAGACGGCCAGATACGGGAACTTCTCGTTTGGGTCTTTCCGTGATTTCCGGAACGACTGACATCGTCGGAAGCACTGAAACTTGAAGCTGAATATAGGCATCATTCAGAAGGCAGCTTAATGTACTATGAACTATGAATATATGAGTGCAAGTCGTTGATGATCTACACGGCAAAGCTGGAACGCGCTAGCCTATCCGAGCATCGACCGAGCACACGCTAGCCAATCAGGAAACCGACCGTCCACACCCCTCTGGATGACACGTTCATTTGATGTGACTTGATTGGCCTGTTGCATACCTACCTCCATTGTAGGCCAAATTTGCGACTTGTATTCGTGTTGATCGGCATACGCTCTCTGATACTTTACGTAGCTCTTGCACCCTTAACCCTACTGACTGATCTATTCCGAGTAGTAGAGTGGTGTTCAGGGTTACTGTAGGCTGTAGTTTGGTACTGTAACTACCTAAAGGCGGCCTTCACTGCTGCACGAATTTTGTTTCACAAACAGACACAAACAAACCGAAAATTGCTTGTTTTCCGGCCGACATGTCTTGATTGACTTTAGTTTGTCGACTGATCGGATGGACGGTGACCGAAGAATTCGGGTGCAGGCCGAGAGACAAACGCCCGCCTCGTCATTGAAGTCGTCGTCAAACACCTTGCAGCATTCAACATCTGAAATCATAAGAAAAAATCATTCTCGCAAAAAATGTTTTTATGTATTTTTATTCAATCTACTTCACTTACAATATATATGTATATATTACATTATTATTCTCGCAGGTGATGAAAATATCATAGATTAGTGCGTGGTTCAGAGTGTCCTAAAGAGCTTACCCACGTGGGAACTGGTATAATGCAGTTGCCAATGAAGCTGTTAGAAAAGTTCAAAGCTTCTAAGACGCAGGAAAGTAGAAATTCTCTGTCATGGAAGGATTGCGCCGTGCTCTCGTCCAATGTTTTGCACTCGATTGATTCCCTTTGATGTGATGTTGCTACAATTAAAGGATAAGGATAAAGGACGGCGTTACTCAATCCTTCTGGGATGCGCCAGCGCATTCTACTTCTACGGGATGTCGTGGAGGGGAGTTGAATGCGCATTTGGCCATACAATGAGTTGCGGTGGCCAGCCGATGAACAAGTCAGTGCTCTATCCTTCCCAGACAAGTCTGGTGCCAATTCACCGACCCCAGAGGGATGGAAGGCTTGGTTGGCCTGGACGGGAAATCCGAACCAGGAACTTGGTATTGGGTGCACGCGGCAGTGGCGCCTCCTCCGACTGCGCTACACGCGCAGGGCCATGGCCAAATACGCATTCATGTCGCCTTCACGACATCCCGTAGAAGTAGAATGCGCTGGCGCATCCCAAAAGGGATTGAGTAACGCCGTCCTTCATGCTTTATCCTAATATTTTAAATATTCTATACTACCTTATTAGTTTTGTATTAATACACATTTTATTTTTTCTTCATTTATTTTCATCTCCTTTGCTATATTGGGCGTATGGTAGCGTAGTCGGAGAAGGTGCCGACTGTGGCGTGCATCATGCGTTCAAATCACCCCTACGACAGAAGGGGTGATTTGAATGTGTGGCGCATCCCAAAAGGAATTAAGCAACACTGTCCTTTATCCTTCAATTTATTCATACATGTTGTAATTTTTTATTCTTTACTAATTTTCAAGTCCTATGCCATTTTGGACGCGTGGTAGCACAACCGGAGAGGCACCGGCTGTCGGGTGTACTTGGTACCTGGGCCCGGATTCATCAACAACTAAACCCGTGGGCATGCGGAGTATAAGGAGAAGAGATAAGATAAGAGTCAGGTAAAGATAAGGTAAGAGTCAGAGACGTAGACTTCGTTGTGGGTATCTCTACCCCTATACCTGCGGGTTAGTCGTTGATGAATCCGGCCCCTGGTTCTTGATTCGGACGTCCCGCCCACGCCAGCCAAGCCTCTCATCCCTCCGGGTTTGGTGAAATGGTACCCGGCTTACCTGAGAAAGTGAAACACTGGCTTGTTAACAGCTTAACCATCAACAATAATTGTGTAGGCCAAATACGTATTCAGATTGTCCACGTGACAATACGTAGAATTAGAATGCATGACGCACCCCAGAGGGAAGTTAATGCTGTTCTTTATTTCATTTTTTATTCTGCCGCAAGATGTAGTATGCAACTGCTTTGTTTTAGACTTTAAGGAAAACATAGGGCAGTGATATGACCACTTCTAGGTAAAATTATAACGAGCATTTACTGCATACACAATCAATCCAGCAGGAAATTTGAAGTATCGTACGAGTGCATGGCGCGACCTCGACGAATTCACTAAATGAGTGCTCCATTGCGAGACTGTAACAGCGTTCATTCTCGATCACTAGTCGATCGACATCTGTTTCTCCCGATTAACCGCATGTCTGTTGGGCAATTACCCCAGCAATGTTTGGTCGCCAGAGGGCAATATACCTCATCACAATCGCTTATCCATTATTTATGGGCCTGGGGCACCGCCGCAGGCAAAGTTTGGTAGATCAGAAGAACATAGCGCCTAGTAATTGCTGTGCTTACGGTCACTGTAATAGCTCGCTATTTCGGTCACGTATTATGTTCTCCAGAATAGCTGAGGAATACCTTCAATGCGAGCGATGTTCATGCTTCTCGCACCATAGATAGCCGTCTGAATGCAGTTCGAGGCGGAGAGCAGCTTCTCAAACGACAGCGAGCAGTTCAGTGGTTGCCTGAAGGAGCACTGTAGTATCATTAGCTGTTTCAAAATGGGAAACATTGATATGATGTGATGCTTTGGCGTAGAATATTCGCTAATCCCAAGCGGCAGAGAAAGAAGTAGGATACTTAGGTGAAAATCTTTAGTGTGTAGAAGGAAGGTTGATGAAGTCAAGATGCTGTTCAAGATTCTCGCGGGCAAACTCCACATAGGGCCTACACATTTTTCGGCGGTCAAGCAGTAAGAACAAGAAGAAGTAGGCTCCGTCTGCAGGTTTCCATTGCAAAAACCACGATCAGATCTTCATTTCTGACAAATAGAAGGCTACGGGAGCTCAATTCCGTCTTACGGAAAGCAAAGATCTCCTCTCCTGATCCATGCATGTTTTCAAAAAATTGCTGTTGATTTTTTAAAAGTAGAACTTGTTGCTTCTCAATAGTTTTACACGTGAGTATCATGTTCACGCTTTAAATAAATAAAACAAATAAAATAAATTACATAACCAAATAATCGTGTATTTTTGTTGTTGTCTAAATTATTGTAGCAGTTATTGGGTTTTTTTGGTAGCTGTTAGCTGTTTGCTATTAACTGATATTTAATAGAACTTATTCATTTCCCTTCTATTATTTTACGCATGCGTATCATGTATCTTCCTATGAACAAATAAATCAAGGATTCCTATTAATAAATATAATACCAGGACCTGCCTTCACCTTTCCAAGCCAGTTACCCTCGCCCCGGAAGAGTTTTGTTACATTTATACAAAAAATAGCATTTAGCTCTAGAACTTTCAAGTCTAGAAAGGGTTCCAGCTTGTCATCTACAGCACTGTAGATAACCTTCCACAGTCAGAAGCAGTAGGCTCAGCGGTGATCAGGCGACGGCCTCTAGCCTGTATGGTAAGTGAACTTTACTTTTTTCTAAAGTAGAAATACCAACGTTAACCATCGTTAACTAGATTAGATGCCCTAGCGGGTTTTCCTTGAATGCTGAGTGCAGAGTAAAAAAAAACAGAAGATATTGTAGAAATTGGGCGCGTGTAGCGCAGTCGGAGGAGGCGCGACTGTCGTCTGCACCCGATACCAGGTTCCTGGTTCGGATTTCCCGCCCAGGCCAATCAAGCCTTCCAGCCCTCCGGTATCGGCGAGTTGGTACCAGACTTGTCTGGAAAAGATAGAGCGCTGACTTGTACATCGGCTGACCACCGCAAGTCACTGTATGGCCAAATACGCATTCATGTCGCCTCCACGACATCCCGTAGAAGCAGAATGCGTGGCGCATCCCAAAAGGGATTGAGTAACGCCGTCCTTTATCCTTTATCCTTTATTGTAGAAATTAGAGCCATGAGTGTGATTTGAATTGTCTCACTTTGTCCCTATGCTCTTGCGCACCTTGTTGGCTTCCATTTCGTTGTTCCGTTGTAGCAAAGAACTACATTCTGGTCCTCCTTATCAGCGACAGTTTTGATTTTTCTTATTTATTTTTGTCTTAAATAATTATGAATTTTAAGATAGCGATGGCAATCACAATCAATGGGGAGGGTAAACCAAAAAAGGTAACCACTGTTTGGAAGGCCACACTACTCTGCTGCAACTAAGCTATTTGAGAACCTCGGAATATGGAAACTCTCTTATTTATGACTGTCCAGGATGGGTCATACGTTCGTCTAAACCCTTGAATTTTAGGCTCGATTGATTATGTATAGAGCAAATGCCAGTTATAGCGATTAGATTACGCTAGATGAAGGGCGACAATAGCAATTGAATGAGTACCTCCTAATGAAAAGAGAGGATGAGAAGAGAAATCAGCTAAATAAAGGAGTAGTTAATGCTGAAAAAGTTCGATATTCAGTCAGTTTTAAAGCCTCGTCGAAAGTAACGAATTTCCAACGCGACTTCTGAACTGTTGACCACGAACTTACTATATCGCTACCTTTCTAGAACATTGTATTACAATTTGTGGGCAGAATAGGGACAGCAAAATGGGAAAGTACTGATTGAAGGGCCATAACTTTGTCGCTGGTAAAGCTGTCACTAATAGCTAGGACTTGGATAAAGGAGAAAGGATAGGAACGATACGAGCTGGTTGGGTCAATAGGTGCCAAGATCGCGCCATGCTCTCGTTTAAAACCTCAACTTATCAAGAGGTCGCACGGGTATTCGGTCTTTTAGTAGGTTAATCACATCGACATTCCACAGCTCCTTCCAACTCGAGCTACACTCCTGTCACTGGTAGGCTGACAACGGCAGCTATAACTGAAACGGCTATCACGATGAGTTCAGTGGCCCAAACCAAAAGACCCGTAGATACTCGTAGATTTAGTCCTAACTTGCTATAGTGCACATTAATTTGCACCTTAACAATTCAAATCACGAAACAAAGCAGTTTTCTGTTAGCTTATTACAAAATTGAAACAAGCCCTTTGTAATCAATAACATTTACAATTTTAAATTAAGAAAGACTCCATGGAGCAAACTTAGCCTCCTATGGTAGATAGCACTTCCACACGGAAACACGCTTGTCATCCCCTCATAATCAGTAACGCCTACAGCTTTGTATTTGAAAAAAAGTACACGGCGCAAGCTCAGCTTCTTAGCCTGTAATGCTCCTGATGGCTCTTTCATTCTTTTCGCTGATCTTAATCGTAACCAAGTTGTGATGTTCGGACCACAATTTACAGTGGAGCTGTAAAAAGCATTCAATTCTTACACAATTGATCAAGTCTAAATGTTTAAGCGCTGTATGGGTACATGGCGCAAACTCGGAAATGTATGCTTTTTGTCGCTTTGATACAAGCTGTATGCTTAATTCAAGTAGCCTTATTGGCAGCAAAGGCATGCCCGTTTAAACAGCGCTTACTCCTTTGTGACAGTAGACCAAGGGCTTTTCTTCAGGAATAGCAGCAATATGTTTAAAAGGAAAATAATGCCCTAGAAATTCGTTCGTAAACGACGTTATAGCTGTTCATCTTCATGTACATATAGTCAACTCACCGGTTTTCCACAGTCTCCTCACAACAACTGACCGCCTCTGCAGGGCAACAATGCCCGGCTATTGCCAGCGAGTCGAGCTTCGTCTCTGAAACTACGTTATTCTCATGAGATGGCTACCTTGCCGTTTTAAAATTCTATTATTAAACACAGCAGACAATAGCTATCCTAAAGGCTAGGCCCAGATGTTAGGGACCAAAAGATCGAGTGAATACGCGAAGTATTCTGGAGAACACCACAAAGGAATAGGGTTCTAGCAGCATCAAGTAATGCTTTCTAACCAAGAAATATCGGAGGAAAGGTTACCCACCTGCCACAGCCACCGATACTAGAATAACGACGCCGAGCGCCAATGTTGGCGCGATCGCCGGGTAGGTCATCGCCGTGGGTGTTCCTGAGGGTAATTATCGATATATGGGTTTGTGTAAAAATGGCTTATCAAATGTAACACATTTTTGAGCAAATCCTCAAGCTTGAAATAGTTCTAATAAATAACTCTGAAGAATATTTAACTGCAGATTAATAAAAATGTTAAACATCCAAAACATTCATTGGACAGTTCATTTATTTATTTCGTTCGTGTAGAGCCATTCAGATAAAATAGTCGATTCTACTACGGTTAACAAACAGCATTTAAAATCGAAAAAAAAAACAGTTAACTCGTATTTGCTCCAACACACGGAATTTCTCGGCGCTTATCCTGATTTTATCTTCTTCTTGGCAAGAGGATTTCCACTTCGTTTTCATTACAGCAAGACAGTTCTCTTCCCGCTTTTTGTACCACGAAGGGCCACTACCAAAACACGTTCTACGTACACATGTAAAAGTATAAAATAACCTCCTTTTTGACATGCCATTTCTAACACAATTGCTCCAAACTTAACACTTTCCATTTTAAACCGAAAATTTTTCACCAAGACATGTATTAATCCAAAACAGACACCTGGCGAAGGCAAATTGATCGCCTTATTCGACTGGTAGCGCATATAATCTTTTCAATGAGCTACGCAAAGGAGAAGTGTCGCCTTTTCTCTATTGTTGCTTTTGCCATAAATCCAGTTATACTCATATAAACAGTGTTTACGCTATTGCGGTCCAATAGGGAAATACGGTGCATAAGGCGAGTGCGCGGCGCACTCCCTACACATTACACCAGCAAATTCTTTGCTGCCAATTACCTTAGAATAAACATAAAAATATTGTCTGAGGTAAATTGATAACACGAATTTCCTTCAAAAAATGTGATTTTTTTAAATTAAGCCATTCTTATTTAAAGTAATTTGATTTCCAAAATGTCTATTCTACTTTAAAAAAGTCCGGTTTCAATTTGAAAACTGCAGTGAAAATGGCATATTTATTTTTATTTTTTATTTACGTAGTGTAAGCTATTAAACCGTAAAGTTTTAAAGAATAATAGTAGAATGAATTTTAGCAGTCAAACGGAAAGTTTTCGCTAACTTTTACCAGGTGCTTTCTTTATAAATACATTTCACGCTTTTATTTTGCCAAGAAAAGTATGCAACGCAATTTTTCCAATTTCAGACATAATCTTGAAAAACAAAGCCAAAATTTAGTAATAAATTAAAACAAAAAAATACAGCGAAACCTTGTGGTTGGTTTCTCCACCTCCCCACAGACAAAGCATTTTATCATGACATCTCTCCTGCTGCTGTTCGTCAGCGAAAACAGAGAGGCGTTACGGAACTAATGACATTGATTGTTTATTTTTGTATAACATTTATTAATCATTTATATAAATTGCAGGTGTGCAGAGCGCAGTCGGAGGAGTCGTCGGCTGTTGCACGCGCCCGAATCAAAACTGTTGGTTCGGATTTGCCAGAAGTCAACCAAGCCTGCCATCCTTCTGAAGTTGATGGGTTGGAACCTGACTTCTCTGGAAAGGATAAAACACTGACTTGTCCATAGGTTAGCCACCGCAACTCAGTGTATGGACCAAATGACCATTCAAATAACCTCAACAACATCTCGTAGATGTAAGACGCGTGGCGCATCCCAAAAGCGAATAATAAACGCAGGCGTTTATCATTATATCTTTTATACGCGGCAATAAGTTGCTTTACAAAAGTATGCTTCACAAATCCATCGTATTAATTTTAGAGCGAAATATGGCTGAAAAATTTACATCAAATTGAAGTGTTACTGTACGAGAATCTGTAAAACATTTTCGAATGGCAATTGAATAGTAATTGGCTATTAAATGAATAAGGGTTAAATTTGCGGAGTGCAGTTCCGCAAACTACAACTAGGAAAATTCTCAAAAATGTTACTAGTAGTTTTTGAAGGCTACCTGGTAACTTTGTAGATGCGTTCTTCAAATGAATTTCACAGCTTATCTTCTTTACCTCGTACATTGGTGAAGCTTTTGTAAATAAAGAAGAAAAATAATGGCAGGGATAGAAAGACGTTTAAAGCTTGATTCTGAAAGAGAATTTTGTTATAATAGTTCCTGGCGAACACTTCAGGATCGAGCACTCCACGGGTGTTCTAAATTTGTTGTTCAATTACCATAACATCAGACAAAGCTAGTCGGTTTTCATAGCCTAATGATACGCAGAAATCTATTCTGGTCTCAGATGCATGGCATCGATTGGCGGTTCGACTCTCACCTGTGGCAGAATTTTTGTTAATGTCCTCTCATTCCTGTGACGCTTAAAAACTGCAGACAAAGACTAGCGACCAGCTAACTGGAACGTTTATTCAAGTATACGGCAATAATAGGAGCCCAAATTGTCTACCATATCCTTCATATAACCGGAGAGTATAAATGAAGCTGGCTTTGAAAATCGGCTGCAAGATCCGATTGAGAAATGCTGGGCTAAATTTTTCGCAGCATTTCAATAAAGGTTAATGCTCAACGGTGCAATGAGATAAATAAGTAAAAAATAAATATAAGCGTCCATGTGAAAAAATAATATGTGAAAAGCTATGTAATAATAGGGTAATCACGAATAGACCACGGAAACATAAATGAAAGCAAAAATATCTTTCAATTTCTACATTTTGTTGTTGCGAAATGAAAAGGTGGAGGTGCATGACCAATGTCAATGACCACGCCGCTATTACGGTGCTGGGAGGCCTAATCCTCGTAGATCATTTGCGGCCCCTAATTGCCCTCGAAGGCGCTCGAGGGCGATAGATCAAATAGAAGATTGACGTGAGGGGGATACGATAGGTCGGGGCTCGTCTGACAGGGTCATCGACGTGGCTGCTCCGCCAATCGATGGGATCAAACTGTACTGGCTGCGAATGAGGCAGCTCAAGCGAGCTTATATCGATCGTGAGGAAATCAATACGACTTCGCTGAAACTTCTTAAAGTCACTGATTCCTTGAGCAAACGAACTCAGCTAGAACTCTTCAACAGAAACTGTTTAAAAATTGACAAATTCTTCTTAAAACCTTTGACAGAAGTGAAATTATTAAATCCTAAAGGCTGGAATATTAACTGACAGATTTCTCTGATTGGAATCAACTTCATCTTGCATTTGTGGCTCGTCATCTGGATTTTATAAGAAAAGCAGGACCTGCGGGGAGTGCACTTCGCTCAGCAATTTCGGCGACGACAGTAAAATTGAAAGTGAACTATTCAGCAGAGACTACACATCGAACTGATCTATAGTAGTTCACTTATCTATACTAATATTTAATGCAATTTGCTACCGCGGATAGGCCATCCTGTTTGTGTCTTTTTCGCTTCTCTAGCTGTGTCCCCTCCGACTAGGATAGATCCGAAAAGCTTTCGGTTTGAGAATGGTACAGTATATTAGTTGGTGCATCGTAGGCACGTTGGACGTTGGACTGTAGCTGAATCTTACGAAGACGATGTTCATGAGGAACAGACAAGTTTCTGATGCACCATTCTCGCTCAACGGAACGAACATCTCCGAATGCTCCAGCTACGTGTATCTGGGTCGCGAAGTCAATATGGCCAAAGACCTAGCGCCGGAGCTGAGCAGGAGGAAACGAGCGGCTTGGGAGCTTTCAAGAGCGTCGAAGAAGTCGTGAAGAAGACGAAGGACGTCCAACTCCGTGCCCACCTATTCGACTCTACCGTTCTTCCTGCCCTAACATACGCCTGGGCTATACGAAAGCAGGATGAACACGCGATCAGCGTCGCGCAGCGTGGAATCGAGAGGACGATGCTCGGAGTGACACGACTCACGCAAGTGAGAGAAGCTCACCGGAGTTCCGAGCTTCGCCGACGTTCGAAGATCAGAGACGCTGTCGCGTGGGCCAAGTTGTCGAAAATTAGGTGGGCCGGCCACGTAATGCGCTTCGCAGACACCCGCTGGACGAGAGCCGTCACCGACTGCATTCCGCGGGATGTCAAGAGAACACCAGGACGCCACCAACGCATTGGTCGGACTTCTTCGTGAAAGCCCTGAACGACCGCTATGACGCTCTTTGTGTCCCTCGAGCGAGGAGGATCCATTGGAGCACTCTGGCACGCGACAGGGACGAATGGAGACGCTGCTGGCGCCCGCTCGAGCAAGTCGATGATCAACGGGACGACAGGTGATACAGGTGATCGTAAGCAGACCGCATCGCTAGAGCAGAAAAGAAAACAACTTTTTTGCAAGCGAACCAGCGAACGCTGAGACAGTGTCGTTTTTGAGCTGCTTAATATCGCAATGTATCGTAGAATATGTACTGTAATTGCTGTATGGGCTCAAAGCGCTCAATGCAGGACCAAAATAAAATGCGCGGCTTATCTCAGAGCAGAGAAATATATGTAGCCGAGTCCTAATCAGGCCCTTTAAGCTGGAAAATTAAAAGTCACGTAAAAAACATAAAAATGAAATCGTATTCTTACCCTAATGAAAACATTTTATAAAGATCGACAATAGCCAATCCATTTGTGGAACACGCCATGGATTCTACTTTCAAGGACAATTTTAGTGCGTATTTGGCCTACAATAACTTGTGATGGCTAGGCGGTTAGCAGGTCAGTGACTCATCCTTTACAGACGATTCTGGCGCCAATTCACCAAGCCCGGAGAGATGGTAAGGTTGAATGACCTGGGAGATCCGAACCGAAGACCTTGATTCGGAGTGCACGCGTCAGCTAGCATCTCCACCGATTGCACCACCTTGCGCCTTGAAATGGAGATGAAATGCTGATTGATGCTGATTGGTCGATGGTTGTAAAACATATTTCAACCCTCCGCCATAGTGATTCTGGATCTACCCAAGTCGGAGAGTGGCACCGTTGGAAAGGCAAAGCACGTGTGAGCAGTGAGGGCTCTCCTCTTTAGGAAATCAGAAAAAAATCAATTACAAAGAAAGGTCCTCTCGTAGGCAAGTCTAAGGTGCTGTCTTTGTGAACCACTTTGCTTGCGCCAGGCACTCGTCTGAATTCTTGCATTTTGCATTCGATTGATTGCGTTTTACTTGGATACTTGTTGTAAATTCTCCTTAAATAGACCTATTGATTAATTTATGCTTCTTTTAAAGTTTAATACTTAAAAAACACTATGTCTTGCAAAAAATGCAGGGTATCTTAGAAATGAAGGTTCTATTTGAAAGGTTCTAACATTGCTGCTAATGAAGCTTTTGGAGCTGATCGAGACTCATATGAAAGCACAGGAAGAAGGCGAAAATTCTGTAACGTTTAAACGGTCAAGATCGCGCCATGCACTCGTCTGAAACCTTACATTTTAGACTCGATTGATTGAGTATGGGCTGAATGCGTGTTACAGTCTTGTTACTACTTGACCACATTAACCTGCGCTGTGCTTCTTTTAACGCTTAAAACTTGACAATCATGTGAAATACATGTGACATGTGAATTTATTGATTGCACAATTTATCGATCTGGCTATTGCTCTAATAACGCTCTATACATATCTGAGCCCATAAACAAGAGTCATACCCGGCTCTATGCTGTCCTTCGAGAAGAAGAAGTTTATCCTGAGCTGCTATTGGAAGTTCGGAAACACCGACGAAGTGCAGACGCGATTCAGCGACCACTTCTCCAAAGCACCACCCACTCGCGTCACCCATGCACAATAAATCGAGTCTGAAATGCAAGCTTTCAGGCGAGGGCATGGCGCAATTTTGACTATTTGCATTCCACAGAAATCTCATTACCATGTGCTTTCATATGAGTCTTAAACATCTTCAAAAGCTTCGCTTGCAGCAATGTTAGAACCTTTCAAATAGTTCCCGTATTTTTTAAGATAACCTGCATTTTTTGCAAGGCGCAGTGTGTTTTTAAATTTAAAACTTTAAAAAAAGCACAAATCAATCGATACGACCACTTTGAGAAGAAATTGTAACGAGTGTTCAGGCAAAGCATATCAATCAAGCGTCCAACGCAAAACTTAGGAAGAGTGCATGGCGCAATCCATACCGCTCATATCTCAGAAAATTTCTATTTTCTTAAACATTCATATGAGCCCTTAATTTCTTCGGTAACTTTACAGTGGGCAAATTTATCAGCTTTCAAACCGTGCCTACATTTTTTGGGACAACCTGTATTATATTTTTTATCAGGATAGAAGTACTGTTTCATTTTCTTATGCTTTTTAATGTCTATTTTTTAACCTAAGAAGGTGTGATTAGAAGCACCAAGCTGAGCTACACATAGTTCTCTGTGCTGAGATGAGCCACGCATTTTGTTTTCGCTCCACATTGGGGATTTTAAGCAATTTGCTCAGACAGCAAATACAGTCTTCGACACCGAAGGAGCTTGAGTAGCTTGGAAACGACACTGTGTCAGCGTTATCTGGCTCGCTTGCAGAAAGCTATAATATTTTCTTTTCTGCCCTAGCGATGTGGGTGCTTACGGTAGACCAACTATTCCATTCTCTAATCTAGTGCCTTTCGGATCTATCCTGCCCCCGCATGGCGACGGCAGGATCTATCCTGCCGTCGCCATGCGCACGTCTTTTGCCGCACTTCGGTGAGTTGTTTTACCTTTTGTTTTTCTCTGTTAGACTTGCATTCCATGATTTTTTGGGCTCTGTGGACCATGGCGGCCCACAATGCCACTTCTTTTTAAGTGAATTGCTTCCTTTAGTGGCATTGTGGGTCGGCTTGGGCCACCATGAGCCTAGTCCACCACGCAAATCGTAATTTACGATTTGCGTGGGTGGACTATGCCCGTCCGCCACCTTAGCCTTCCTTGGCATATGTTGTCTATGGAGGCTATTGTGGTGGATGGCACCCATCATTAGTCATGTAGGCCCACATTTACCATTGTTTCTATACTTCCTGCTATGCCACTAGTTTCCACCCCTCTTCCTCCCTGCCCCCCCCCCCCTCCCCTCGCCCAACCCCACATTTCACATTTCATTTCCCCTAAATACGATGCTGCTAGTGTCGGTGTCAGCGACGTCCCAGCAGCAAGTGTGACTGCTTGGTTTCGCTGTTAGCTGATGCCAGCGGGCCAGCGGAGGCATGTACATTTGGTCAGAAATTGGCCGCGGAGCAAAACACTCGCCTTGGCCGTCATGAATCAGAAAACGGAGGTAAGTTCGGGGAAAGTGGCGGGTAAATGGCCGTCGAGGTAAGTGGGGGTAGAATTAACCTCCGACCGCGTTCATGAATCCGGCCCCTGGTCGGAGGGGGCACAGGTAAAAAAGCGAAACAAACACGAAGAGGACGGCCTATCCTTGGAAGCAAATATCATGAAAATGCTCTACTATGGTGTGTAGTCTCTGCTATTGGGTTGATCGAAAAGTCTTGCAACACCTTACACTACTGCCTGCTAAATTTGTTAAAGCTCTTACAGTATTGATCTTGTGTGGTGACGACATAGTACATTCTCGAAGCTTCCTCAAGCACACTATACAAGGCCTCGTCGAGTACGAATACAGCGACAATGTCAACGATAAGCAGCAGCATCCTACAACCTATCGTCTACTACGAATTTCTGCAAGGCCATTCCGCAAGGAGTGCCGCCTCCTACATCTGCGCTGCGTTCAAGGAGGAAGTCATTCACTATTCCACGGTGGCCCGTTGATATCAGCGCTTCAAGGCTGGAGATGTCCTTCTCGAAGATCGACCTCGTTCCGGACGCCCTCTGTTGGACTCAGAAGGCGTGCTTTACTGGAAGTTGCTGGATAGCGAGGCCACAGTCACAGCTTCTGTCCACGCTACCCATCTCCAGAGCTTGGCCGACGCCATGCGCCAAAAACATCCAGAACGGGAGAATGTCTACCTGCGTCCTCGCGCGTCCTCATGTCGCGAAAGTGAGTCGCGAGAAAATGCAAGAGTTAGGCTGGGAAGCTCTGCCGCATCCACCGTACTCTTCAGACCTTGCTCCTTCTGACTACCACCTGTTCAGAGCTCTGAAGCAGCATTTCGAGGTAGAGAGTTCGATGACCGACGTCAACTGGAAGTGGAGGTTTCTGAATTCTTTTGCTCACAGCCCTCAGAATTCTGGCGGAAAGGAATTGAAAGGCTGCCTGAAAGATGGGGAAGGATCTTAGACTTGGACGGGGAATATATCGTGGACTGAGTTTTTGTATATTGTATTATTAAAGGATTATTTTTGTATGTTGTATTATTGTATTATTGTATTATATTATATTGTATTGTAATATTGTTGTGCTAGTGTTGTAAGACTTTTTGATTAACCTAATAAATAGGGTGGTGTAAGACGTAGCATCGCTGCCCTGAAAAGAAGGTGCGAGTTCGAGTCCAGCCTGCCGCAAGAGTTTTGATCGAAACAAAACCTGTAACAACATTTATTTACATAAATTTTCACCCAAATTTAATAAGATAAAATACGATAAATAAGACAAAGTAATAAGATAAAGCAATAATAATGTCAGCCTAATCAATCTTTTTGTATGCTACGCCAAGCACTTAGGCTCCATGGGCTATCGTGGTGGCAGGTTTATCTCATGACGACGTTGATTCGAAGGCAATAAACGTTGTACACTTTCTTCCGTTGTTTAAAAGGATAAAGGATGACGACGACGTTACTCAATCTATTTTGGGATGCGCCACGCATTCCTCTCCCACAGGATGTTGTGGAGGCGATTTGAATGCGTATTTGGCCATACAATGATTTGTGGTTGCCATCTGATGAACAAGACAGCGCTTTATCCTTCCCAGAGAAATCTGGTACCAATTCACCGACCCCGGAAAGATAGAAGACTTGGTTGGCCTGGGCGGGAAATCCGAACCAGGAACCTGGTATAGGGTGCGCACGACCTCTGGCACCTTCCCCGACTGCGCCACACGCGTCGCCACCCCCATCATTAGTCATTATTTATTCAATTATCATTCAGAGAATTTCCATAAACTTCTCCCTGTACAGTAAGAATACAACCTATACAAATTTTTAAGCTGTACTTTACACAAACATTTACATGATTAGTTTTTATAAAATAATTCATTGTCGTTCATAAAGGATAAAAGAACAAACACGCCTACTAGAAGACATGTAATTCATGGAAAAACTGGAATTATAGCAGTCTCTTTCACCAAATTCTTACGCTCTTTGACTTACAACCCCGACGCGATTTTTTTTTCTTCTTTGAAGTAAACGACCAGCACTATGTCTCGCTTTGCCCGTACTATGTCTTAGTTAAGCTTCAGCCTTAAAAAATCGCTGTGTTTAGGAAGTAAGTAGTCAAATCTACGTATAAATTATGCTCTATTACAGGAAGGAGCTGAGGCTTTCTGGAGGCATGTAGGTGTGAGTCGAGCTCAACTGAAAGGCTGTCAGCTGTCCACTTATCCCCTTCGCGCAGTGATGTATGTACGTACGTAGAGCATCCTGATAGCAGGACGACTCAATGACTTACCGTAGCCACGAGCTATAGGGCAAGAAAGATGAACTCCTGGCATAGAAGTTTTTTTGCACCGTAAGCTTAATCAGATTCAGCAAATAAACATAAATAGACAACTACATAAAAGAGAACATTTGAGGACATTATTACTTATTATTTCATTATTATTGTATTATTTTTCTCGTTTTTAACCACATTTTCTGCCCTCTCTGCGTTAGCGTTATGTCATGTTTAGTTGATTTCTGATTTATGGTGCATCTCTATCGAGTACTAAATAAATAAATAGTAAGGAGCGAGATATACCGGTGAAGTTCACGTCACTCATGGCTCCATTCTCAATTTTGATCAAGAATAATAAATGCAGATGTCCGTACTACTCAACTTGAAGAAATTTTGGAAAGCAAATTTTGAGCTACGTCAAACAGTCGACGTACACCACAATGAAGTCAGTTCATGCGATCTGAATAACATTGCTGAACTGAAGGGGATATCTAACTGAAAATCAATTCGTACGTGAGCTAGTGGAGCAGCTTGTACACTGGGGCACATACCCCTCATCGCAATGGAGAACAAAATTTGGCACCAACTATGCCATTTCTGAGGGCGTACCGGCACGAGGTGGTAGACGTAGACTCGTATTTCGTCTAGACAATGACTTTTTGAGGACAAGTTGCCAAAGAAGTCAGTGCTCTATTCTTCAAAGCTATTTAGGTGCAGTACCAATTCATCGACACGACAAGGATGGAAGATCTGGTTGGCCTCGCTGTCGCGTAGACCCTTCTACAAGTTTTCAATGTGCGCAAGTTTGGTGACGAAGAATATCTTCAAGAAGATTATGAGCCACCGATTGAATGAAAAAGATAAAAAGAAAATTACTGCCTTCGTAAGGAAGCGTGAGAGAATGATTGGCGCAGTACATACATACAAGGGGGGGGGTAGGAGGCTTTGATTTTTTCTTGCCTTTTTCCATAATAGAGCTCTCCGTCCCAGTCTGAAGGTGGGCCTCTGCTAGCAAACAAACATATTCTATCCTACCACTGGCTGTACATCGAAAATATTCAAGCCTACGAGGGCTTACACCCCCAACACGTATTGCGCCGATTTTATTAGCACTTTTATTGTTATGATTTTATTGCTCTCACGTGAGAGGATGATTTAATATTATTCAAAAAATTATTCAAGGACGGATAGCTGGTAACGCAGGACGAGCCGGCTGTCGCGCGCACTCCGATTTCATGTTTTTAGCTCGAGTCCCGTCCGGTCAACTAAGCTTTACATCACTTTGAGGTACCAGACTTGTTTAGGAAGGACAAAACACTGAGTTGTTCATAGGCCGACCACTGTGGGTCAGTGTGTAGGCCCAATGCGCTTTCAAATTGCCTTACAATATTCCGTCGAAGTAAAATGCGTGGCGCACCCCAAACGAGAACTGATTATTATCATTTAGTATATAAAAATACTACAATACAATGTAATCCTGGAGGTGCGACGAACATTCCAGAACATTTTCTTCATACAGCTCCAGGTTCCCTCTCTGTTGTGGCAGAAAGCTTTAACTCAGCGAGCTTAAAGAATTTCCCGATATGGTTGCAAAAAGAATTTAAATATTTAATATCTGCGAAAGTGGATGAGAAAAAGATCTTATCTTCACCTCAAATTATACGAAATAACCTTGTCATATGGAGGTTAATTGGATTTTCTTCTTGGAGCTAAATCGAGTCATTATGGAAAACGAGAGTGTCGCTATCTGGACCACCCGCATAGTGAGCGGATCAATATTTCGAGCGGGAATTCAAGGCGTAAAATGGGCTGAAAATCGAACTTTCCACGACAGGATAACAGAGGAAGCTCTTCAAAGCAGAAAATGTGCAGAGCTGTTCGGGATAAGGGTCCCAACCTAATGATAGAAGTCAGAGGTGCAGACCTCCTTCAAAGGGC
This sequence comes from Heligmosomoides polygyrus polygyrus, assembly GCA_947396885.1. Lineage (NCBI taxonomy): Eukaryota > Metazoa > Nematoda > Chromadorea > Rhabditida > Heligmosomidae > Heligmosomoides > Heligmosomoides polygyrus. The sequence goes on from OX377204.1 coordinate 16,789,067, forward strand.
TGAAGTAACCTCATAACTTGGAAATAATTGGCAAGAGTTCTTCAGTATTGGCAAAGCTGGCTCACCTGTATCGTGCACGTCTGCTTTCCGTCAAAACTCCATCATAGAGCCGTCGAAACCCCGTGATCTGAGGGATTTTGGTGGTGCTCGAGGCGCCGGCGCCCCCCGGCCGGAGGGGGCGGGGGCCGACCACCCAAGAAGAAAACGATCAATTGGCGGCCAGAGAGGCCGACACAGCGAGACATCACTGCGGCGGCGGAGAGTCTCTGGAGCAGAGACGCAGAGCGGGTACGGTGGGAAGGAGTGCGGAGGAACTGGATCCGCCGGCTGTTCGGGCTCATCACGTGGCCTGGAAGTGCTTGTAGATGATTTTGGAAGGGGGGACCCAGATGGGAGACCTAGAGGGGCTGTTCTGAGCTGGCTGGATAGTCATCTCAGCGAAAAACCTGCGTCTGAAACGACGATTTTTCGCTCTTTTCGAGAGTGGCCCTAGTACTTCTTGCAGGCGCAATTTAATCGTTCAAGGGTCTCATGCCTTAAGTGTAACGTCTCCAAGAATCTCTGGTTATTCAGTGTACATTGAGCTCATACCATATGTCTAAATGGGCGAGCGACAGATCTGATGCCTCTGCGTTCATTCATGATGAGCTTTTGAACGTTTCTTTAGCTTGAAAACGTCCCTGTGTCGACAGTTATTTCCGTTCTCCAACGACAGTACTTTTTGCCACTGGAAAATATGCGGATCAATTCGATTTTATCTATTTATTTATTAACTGCATGCGAAGGTGCACTGCAAGCCAACGAAGTCGTCGAACAAACAAAACAACTGTCAAAGCAATAGTAGAATTAACGTTCAATTAAACTCAAATTAGAAATCTATCTCCATTAGTAATCACCGTCTGGCTCACTGATCTCATGGCACATCCTGTCTGCAGAAATACGACAATTTTTTTCAAAATAACACAATTTTTTTATCAACATTTTATTAATCAACCAAATAATTTCCATCAACATTGAATACTCTCCGCCAACGTTCCACGAGACTTCAAATTCTTCTAGCGTAGAAATTCGGCGACTTGGAGGCGAAAAAAGCTCGGAGGTCATTTTCGAGGTACTTACGATCTTCATAACGCTTCCCTTCCAGATGATGCTGAAGTGATCGAAAAGGTGGTAGTCACTTGGTCACTTGGGGGCCAGATCTGAGCTGTACGGTGGATGCAGCAGAACTTCCTTTCCGAGTTCCAGAATTTTCTGAGAAGTCGTCTTCGCGATGTGTGGGCGCGCTTTATGTGCAGCAAGCGAACTTTGTGGAGTCTGGGCTGTTTCTTGCGCACCTTGTCGGTCAGTCTCTGCAGTTGGGTAGCGTAGACCTCGGCAGTGACAGTCGTGCTGTCGGGCAGCAGCTCGAAATGGTAGATCCCATAAACTCCCCACCAGACGCTCAGCATGACTTTTCTCGCATGAATTTCACATCCTACGAAAGATTTCGGCAATCCATCGCGTTGGCGCCATGCACGTTTACGAGCGTGGTTGAAGTAGAGGACCCATTTTTCGACTCCTGTGATGATGGTGTCCAGCCAGTTGAGGGTGCGACTTCGGGAGAGCAGCTGAGTGCAGACGTCTTCGCTGGTAGATGGGTAGACAGTTCGGCCATCGTGCAGTGAAATATGTAAGCAAGGAAGACGGAGCTGGCTATGTTATGCAGATGAACAGGATAGTGTCCTTATGGTGAAACCTTCAGAACATTCTAGAAAAAATCTGGGGTATCGCGAAATTTTCTGCAGATACTTTCTGGAAACCCTAATACATACTAGTACAAGTCAGTGTTTTATCCTTCCCAGACAAGTCTGGTACCAATTCACCGACCCCGGAGGGATGGAAGGCTTGGTTGGCCTGGGCGGGAGATCCGAACCAGTAACCTGGTATCGGGTGCAGGCGACAGTTGGCGCCTCCTCCGACTCCGTTTCACGCGCCCTACAGCAGTTTAACAGAGAAAACTACAGCTGAAATCCCTGATAGCGCGGCTTATCAAGCGAGCGATAAGCGGCGCTATCTGAGTTTTCCGCTATGAATTCTCCTCAAAGGTTATGTAGGTCGTTGATGAATCCAATCCCGGCTCGGCGAATTGGTACCCCACTTGTGTGGGAGGATAAAACATTGAATTATCCATTGCTTGGCCACCAAGTCATTTTATGGTCCAAGGTCACATTCAATTTGCTTCCACGACATTTCATAGAAATAGAATGCGCTACGCATCCCTAAATTGACTAATTAACGCCGCCGTTTATTGTTTAATCTTTATATCACTTTTACATTGAACTGGATAATTTTTAATTTCAAACAGACATCTCTAGAAATGATAATTTTGAGACCAATTCAGATGTTTCCATAGCTTAAATAGATATTGTGTAACAAAGCTAAAATTGCTTTTTGAAACTTTTCACAAAAATTTACATTCGCAGGGTGCCCTGGGAAAAAGGATTACACCGGTTGAATAAACACAAAACGCTTATCATTCGAAACCTCGAACAAAATTTCTAGATTTGTCCTGATTGGTTGGAGATCAAGCAAATTTGCCGGTATGGCATTTATTGTATACATTGTATTGTACATTCGAATGATAGTATAATTGCTGCTTACATGAAATGATTCTAAAAACAGCAAAATCAATCACAGTAGAAGAAATGCATCATCCTCCACAGCATAACTTCCGGCAAACAGCATTCACACTATGAATAAAATAAGTGTCGCGACCGCGATCGCTCCTCGGTCCGTGTCCGGCCCCGGCGCGCTGTTTCCCACGGTAGCTTGCCGATGAGGCACCCTCGATCGGCCTGGGCGCATGGGAAAATTGGTGACGTAGCACCATCGATCGGCGCGCGCCGCCTCCTCTCGTCCGGCGCGCGGCCATTCGACGTCCCGTGCTCCCGCGACGAGGTCTGCCGACCTCTCGCTCTGCTCCCTGTTCCGGATGGCTACCGCGGGGCCTCGTCCCTGCACTATTCGCTGCTGACACATCGGACGGGAGCGCCAGGAGAGGACCGCGGGGTCTAGTGAGCATCATGCTCACCCCCGCGGCCTCAGGTCAACTCACTACGACGGCCACGGAGGACGCCTAGCTATTCCTTGCTCTCACCGCTGGATTGTTGGATGGCCGCTGGTCGCGAAGTGCCAATAAATCTCATGGCTCATACAGTGTGCGCATGGAGGAACCGGGTAAGTCCCTTCTTATCGAGGGCAGAGGCCGTGTGCCTATATGTATTGTGTGTTTGTCATGTGCCGCCTTGGGTTCCCCTGGGATCGGGTCGTCCCCCTGGAGCGGAGAGGGAGCCGAGGAGCCGGGTGGCTCGAGGCCAAGGGAAGAGGCCAGTCCGGACTGCTGGAGGTCCATCAATACGTTTAGGCAATACGTGCGATTGTGGCAATACGTGGGGAGTCCCGTGGGGTTAGGTAAGATCTGGGAACCCTCCGGTGCCCTTGGAGCGACACGGAGCCGCAAAGGCAACACGAGGAATACCTCAGCCTGCGGGGCCACCGATCGCAACAATAAGCATGTTCTGGACGAGTGCACGGCACAATCGCAACAAAAGAACAATTCTTTGTGTCACCCTGTATAGGAACACCTTGTTCAATGATAATTTCGCCTTTGTTTAAATCTGTTTATTTTTACATTCGACACGTATATCTTTGGTTTTGGCTTTTGTTTTATTTTTGGCTTTTGAAGGACATTTTCACACGAAGGATGAAAATTTCAAATTGGAAATAGTATATACTGATGTGAAAGGGCGCTACTAGCCTCGAACCCATAGAGTGTTGCTTCCTCCAAAACTCCGATCTGTGTAGTGGAGAGAAAGATTAAGGAAGCGCTAACCATCTAGACGCTGGAAAGCTAGAAAACACTGGGAAACACCGATTAACAATAGGGAGGAAATGAACTATGCAAGGAGTCTGATCACTCTGTAGATGCTATCGACGTGGCAGCTGAAGACCGTCGTGAGATATAGAATGGCCAGTGACGACTCGACCACATATAAAGAGTCCGAACATCCCCTGCACTTCATTTCCGGCCGACTATGTTGTGCGCTCCACTACGTTACTGTATTTAGACCTGAAGAATGGTTTGTGCCCGATACGTTGTCGATAAAGATCGACATTGAGCTTCAAGCTAGCGCAATTACTGAACTGTTTGTTAAAACTGGATAAGTACATTCATTCCAATGCTACTGTGACTATGAGAACTCATACGAGTCAATACTGGCACATTTTCAGGAAATTTCAAATCGCCTAACATACCTGAAACACTCTATTAGGACAGAAGACCTTTTATTGCTCGTGAATCGCAAGTATTTCGTCATGGAAGGAATGATATAGAGATTTTTACAGGTTATATTCAACGACTCCACCCTTCTTCTTCTTTTTACTCGATTGCTGCTTCATCTTGTCCTCCTTCGTTGTCTTCTTCGCGAGTGATTAAGAGAACTGGCTGTGGAGCTCCTTGTTGGTAGAGCCAGAAAATCGGTCAACTTTTAATTTTGTCGGCATGGTAGAAGAAACAGAATGAGGATCCCCTCCTTCTCGACTAGGGTAGATCAGAGCATATTTGCTGATAGCGAAACGAGCTGACAGTTATGCCAGCACGTCGTATCATTTCGTCTCGTTTCATTTCACTTCACTGGTCACTGAAATGCGATTGGTCTTACTTCTACTGCTCTGCTTTGTTCTAATTGACGCTGGACACCTAGGCTTACATGCCTTGAAACTGGTACGCTCCTCGATAACAGCTATGGGCCTGAGAACACAAAAGACAACCAAATATAGGCCTGAGTGGAGGCCTAGTACATAGAGCGAAATCATTGGCGGTTTCACAGCTCGATTGACACCTGAGCAGGACGCCTTAAGAAAGGAGACTCTGCTTAAATCCTCCTTAAACTCTAGGTGACATGGTGAGGGTAGTCGCGGACATCCATTAGTTAGGCAATGAAAACTAAAGGGAAGATGGAATATTTTTTTTGGAGCTCAAAACTACGATTAGAACAATGCGGTTTCGACGAACACACCCCCGAATGGTTACCGTATACCGACTAGCCATTGAGCGCGAAAACTGTGCGTTGGATCTCTCGTACGCTCTTATATGCCAGAGAAAACAATTCGGTCAAGAGGTCCAGGGTACAGTGGATAGTGGCATTGCTCCGGCAATGCAGCTCGAGAGTTCGGTTCTCCTGCGTTGCGGCATTTTTGCATTTCAATTGACAGGTTGAGATTTGAGGGATCTTGACGTCTACACAAATTTTCAGGCGTTTTTGTGCATTTGTCCAGCTGTATGCATTTCCGCACTCGAAGAGCGCAGAACCCAGCTGCAGGCTCCTGAGCGACGAAAGCAGTTTCCACACGGGCAGCTTCGATGCACCACACCCTGGGGTCCCTTCCCTTGCATGGTTCTGCAAAGAAATAGTCATTGCCTAACTAGATCCCCACAGAATAAGTCGAATTGTAGAAATAACAGCAGTTAAACGCTTCACCAAGCAGGCCGTGTTGGATAAGTGACGAAATGTCGGGGGGGGGGGGTCAAGGAGGACAGCCATTAGACCTAACCACTTGCTGCCGTCGCAATGTGCCAGCGCCTGCTTACGTCATCCGAGCCGTTGTCATCGCAACTTGTTTTCATCGCCCAAGAGAAGACCGCAGCTGCATTCGAAGATGGGCTCGAAGAGCGTAGAGCCAGGCTAGGGAATGGATTCCAGAGTGTATGCGATCCAAACGGCTCGTGTGGAAACCGCTTTCGTCGCCCAAGGGAAGTCTCTTCGAGCGCACAACCAGGCTAGAGAAGGAACTACAGGATGTGGAGCAAAAATGTGTGGAGAATCGAATCCACCACCACTTTCGTATGACGCAACGCTACTACCACTACCCCACGACCCGCTTGCCCGGAGTGCCAACGCATACAGGACGTCGATCGAATGCCCACGTGGACGCCGACGCGATCCGCAACGCAACGGCAGCAGCCACACGACACAGAATCGTGGGTTGATGGACAAACGTGGGTCTTACTTAGACCTAACCAAATTCAGCTGATGCATTCGGTGGCGGCTCTTGTTCCTCCTTCAAGCCGCGTGCGGTCGTTGAGCGGTCGGTGGCGGATCGCGGCTCTTCCACCGCCGCTACAGGAGATCCCTGGGATACGGGACCAGTTCTCGCACGAGCAGCTTGGACGCACCACACCCTGGAGCAGGGTCAAGCGTGGGGTTCGATTTTTGCTGGAAATTTACGACCCCCCCCCCTCTGAAGCGGAATTTGTACGACCCCCTCCCTCTCTCTTCCACTGTTCTATTTCTTGTATTTCTTAATTTTTTCAAGGTTTCTTGTGCAGTTTGAACTCTTTAATAGATTCTCCTTTTCAGGTGCGGCTTCGGCACTGAAGAGGACAATGAAACGAGTTCCCTGATCAATAATGTTTTCAAAACAGAATAAAATTCTTTAAAATTTTGAACGCTATTTTCGACACTTCAAAATAAAGATCTTCTGGTAGCAGTTTCCAATCATCACTGTTCAATTTATGGAGTATTTTTTCAGGACACCATGAACACGGAACATTCTTCTACCTGAAGTAGCGACGTTTGCATCTGAAATTGTGCTCCGAAAATGTGTTATATAAAAATTTGAGTATTACTTTCTGACAACGACTTAAGTGCTTTCGTTATAAATTTTTTGAAGCGTTCCTCGAATCGATTATGGAGCGGAAAAAGGAAGGATGGACGATGGACTTCTCTCGGAAATAATGTTCTCCCATCCTAAGAAAACGTCATAAAAAACGAAAATGGAGCTAAAAAACCCCAGCTCTGTACATGATACAGCAGAAAAAGAAGATTCTCCGCAGCGATGACGGAACTGCGATGACGATATGATTAGGATGGATCGTAAGCAAAATTCTCGTTTTTCATGAAAAAATATTTTTTTAGCCGAAGCAGACCACCCATACGAATAAAATTTTGCCACAAGAACCTAGAAGTTTTGATCAATTCACTGTGAAAAAATGTGATTTTCTGGATAGAACAGGTTGAATCGACCTCTGGGCGACTTTGCACCAACGTCATCGGAGCATGAAACTAAACGTTTACAAAAAGGTTCATAACTCGGTAAGTTTTTCGTATTTTGAAAATTCTTCTAGCCTGTCAAGAAGAAGATAAAACGCTCTTTCTCACAGTGTAAAAATCGTTTTTTAGAAAAAGAGTCGTCAAGCGTGGCTGCTGGTTCGATTTTTGTGCGAAAAAAATTGAAGTGGCTTCACAAAAATATTCATAACTTGACCAATTCTTCGAAGTTTCAAAATCCCGCTAACTTTTCAAAAACTAGAGGAAGAGCCGTTTCTTGCTACGTGAGAATTAATGTCCAAAAATTCGGTCTTCATGCCCGGCAGGGGAGGTTCAATTTCGGTTCCATGTCGCAAAAATACGTACCGAAAATAGAACCAATTTGCCGAAAATCGACCAGAAATCGAACCCCCTCCGCTCCGCATGAAGATCCCTTTTTTGCTAAAAGTGTTTGTAACCATAAAGAAGCGCATTTTATGTACTTTCAGAAAAGCTAGCGGAATTTTTAAATTTCGAAAAACCTACCGAGTTATGAGCATTTTTGTGAGATCACTCCGATGACGTCGGTGAAGGATCCAGTTCACGACTTGCGAAAATTGATCATATCTCGGCTAGTTTTCCGAAAATCAAAAATCCCGCTCGCTTATCAAAAAATAGAGCAAATACGCTTTCTAACCATATAAGAAACTATTTCCAAGAAAGGGATCTTCATGCGGGGCGGGGGTGGTTCGATTTTCGGTACGTATTTTTGCGAAATGGACCAGAAATTGGACCCCTCCCGCCCCGCATGAAGATCCCTTTTTTGGAAATTGATCTTTACATGGTAAGAAAGCGCATTTTATGTACATTCAGAAAAACTAGCGGGATTTTTGAATTTCGAAAAACTTACCGAGTTATGAGCATTTTTGTGAGATCACTCCGATGACGTCGGTGAAGGGTCGATCCGAGATCCAGTTCACGACTTCCGAAAATTGATCATATCTCGGCTATTTTTCCGAAAATCAAAAATCCCGCTCGCTCATCAAAAAATAGAGCAAATATGCTTTCTAACCATATAAGAACCGTTTTCCAAGAAAGGGGTCTTCATGCGGGGCGGGGGGGGGGTTCGATTTCCGGTACGTATTTTCGCGACATGGAGCCGAAATTGAACCTCCCCTGCCGCGCATGAATACCGAATTTTTGGACATTAATTCTCACATAGCAAGAAACGGCTCTTCCTCTAGTTTTTGAAAAGTTAGCGGGATTTTGAAACTTCGAAGAATTGGTCAAGTTATGAATATTTTTGTGAAGCCACTTCAATTTTTTTTCGCACAAAAATCGAACCAGCAGCCACGCTTGACGACTCCTTTTCTGAAAAACGATTTTTACACTGTGAGAAAGAGCGTTTTATCTTCTTCTTGACAGGCTAGAAGAATTTTCAAAATACGAAAAACTTACCGAGTTATGAACCTTTTTGTAAACGTTTAGTTTCATGCTCCGATGACGTTGGTGCAAAGTCGTCGCCCAGAGGTCGATTCAACCTGTTCTATCCAGAAAATCACATTTTTTCACAGTGAATTGATCAAAAATTCTAGGTTCTTGTGGCAAAATTTTATTCGTATGGGTGGTCTGCTTCGGCTAAAAAAATATTTTTTTTTCATGAAAAACGGGAATTTTGCTTACGATCCATCCTAATCATATCTTCATCGCAGCGGAGAAGCATAGTTTTTATTGTATGTTAAGCACGACTTTAAATTTTCATATGATACAATTCCACTCTCTGTCGTCCCGTTCTTCAGAAGGCAGAAAAAAATTTTCCAGCGAGGAGTCCATCTTCTTCTTCTTCTTCTTCTTCTTCTTCTTCTTCAGCGTCTGTCCCGCTTCGTAGCGGGGTCCGCTACTCTGGTGTCATGACGCCACCTTTCCCGATCCAGCGCTAGATCAGGGTGGACGCCAGCCGCTTTCAAGTCCGTATGTAACGTATCAGCCCAGCGCTGCTTCGGGCGCCCTCTAGGCCGCTTTCCTACCACCTCGAACTTAAGGCCTATCTTGCGGACGCTATCTTCCTTTCCACGCAGAACGTGGCCGTACCATCGTAAGCGAGCTTCGCGCATCTTGTCAGTTATCGGCGCGACACCGAACTTCTGCCCAATAGCATCGTTTCGGATGCGATCCATGCGCGTAACTCCTGCCGTCCAGCGCAGCATCTTCGTCTCCATGACGCTGAGGCGCGCTTCAACTTCCTTGGTCGGAGGCCAACACTCAGCGCCGTACATCGCTACTGGCCGGATGACTGCCCTGTAGATCTTTGACTTCAAGCGCTCCGGTATCTTCCTATCGCAGAGCACCCCAGTCAACGAGCGCCACTTGGACCAAGCTGCACTCACGCGTGAATTCACTTCGACCATCAGTTTGCCGTCAGACGCGACTGCTGATCCCAGGTACTTAAAGACCGCAGTGCGTGGAAGCTCGATGCCGTTAACCTTGATGGAACTGGACTCGGTAACGCCCGTCGTTAAATATTTGGTCTTCTTCACGTTCAATCTGAGTCCAAACCGCTCCAAGCGATCACACCAAGCTTGCACCTCTCGCTCGAGTTCACCTTTATCTTCGCTAGCGAGCATCACGTCATCGGCATAAAGCAACGTCCAAGGGACGGGCTTCTGAAGATCTCGTGTGATGGCATCCATGACGACAACAAGAGGAGTGGGGAAAGCGCAGAACCCTGGTGTACCCCGACAGAGATGGGGAACTCCATCGAGGTTCCAGCTGCAGCTTGCACTCGACTCTTTGGACAAGAGTAGAGAGTTCGCACCCACTCTCTGAGCTCTTCAGGAACTCCATGATGTCGCAAGGCGTACCATATCACTTCACGCGGTACGCGGTCAAAGGCCTTCTCCAAGTCGAGGAAGGCGATATGCACTGCGTTCTGTTTCTCGCGATGCTTCTCTATCAGGAGGCGGGCGGCGTGTATGGCATCAATGGTGCCACAGCCAGCCACGAAGCCGCACTGATTGCTGGAAAGCTGGACGATGTCCCGAATTCGTCCATCGACAACTCGCTCAAAAATCTTCATGCTGTGCGAAAGCAAGCGAATCGGACGGTAATTGGAGCAGTCTGCAGGATTGCCCTTCTTCTTCCAAATCGGAATCGTCGTACTTTGGCGCCAACTCTCAGGCACTTTTTTCTCCGCCACAACCTGATTAAAGAACTTCGCCAACCACTCAGCAGGGTACCAAAACTTCGACTTCCACAGTTCTGCTGCCACGTCGTCGGGCCCATTCGCTTTGCCTGGCCTCATCTTCTTCAAAGCCGCTTCAATCTCCTCCACGGTGATCTTCTGAACGGGGCCGTGGGTTGGAGCCGTTGAGGGGATGGCTGGATGAGGAAATTCTACTGTAGAGATTTCCTCAAAGTAATCGCGCCATCGCTTCAATGCCTTCTTGCGGTCCATAAGAAGACGGCCGTTCTCATCATTGATGTCGAAGAACTTCTCGATGTCCTCGGTCTGGCGATGGCGATTCTTTGCGAGTCGGTACAGATACCGCTCACCATCGCGTGACTCGAGCTTCTCGTTGACATCTCCATAATGAGTGGCTTTTGCAAGAGCCACGGCCTTCTTTGCAGCTTTCTTCGCTTCTTGGTACTTCCGCCAGTTATCGGCTGTCTTTTCGCCTAGAAACACGTGATATAGCGTCTTCTTCTCTCGAACTTTGGCTTTCACGTCATCTGTCCACAGCCAGGCCTGCTTGTCGACCTTCCGTCGTCCAGGCTTCGTGATGCCGAGCTCCGACCGTGCAGCGTGACGAATCGCGTCGGTGGCCTTCTCCCAAGTTTCGTCGACAGTTGTCACTGTCGGTAACCGCACGCGAGAAATCACAGCTGCTTCCTTCTCTTTCATTCGCCACCACTTGATTCTTGGTGCACCGCATCGCTCGACCTGCTTCAGCCTCGGAGGGGCGATCTTTAAAGTACAGATCAGCGGTCGATGCTGTGGGGCGACCGTCTCATACGGCACGACCTTCGCGTCTGTGACAAGACTTCGGTCTCGATCCTTCACAAGGACAAAGTCTATCTGAGTCCTGTTGTTCCCGCTATAGAACGAGATGAGGTGGGAATCGCGTTTGCGAAATACGGTGTTCACTATGGTGAGGTTGTGCGATTCCGCATATTCAAGGATACGCTCACCATCTGCGTTACGCGATCCGTAACCGAACCCACCATGACAGCCGTACCCGTCTTTCGTCGCGCCGACGTGCCCGTTGAGGTCACCAGCGACTATGATGACATCTTTCGACGGTACCTCTGCTGTCTTCTCATCAAGCAGGCTCCAAAACTCTTCCTTGGCTTGATCCGAGCAGCCAGTCTGCGGAGCATACGCAGAGAAGAAGTGATAGAGTCGCTCCTTCGCGGCGACAACGATCTTCATCAATCGATCGTCAAAGCGCTCGACGCTTACAATCGAGTCACGAAATCGTTCGGAGACGATTATTCCGACACCACTGGTGGTCCTGGGACTTCCACATAGAACGGCCTTGAAGCCACGTCCTATGTCCCTTGACTTACGGCAGGACCAAGGGACATATCTTCATCGCAGCGGAGAAGCATAGTTTTCATTGTATGTTAAGCACGACTTAAAATTTCATATGATGCAATTCCACTCTCTGTCGTCCTGTTCTTCAGAAGGCAGAAAAAATTTTTCCAGCGAGGAGTCCATCCATATTTCAATTGCGATTGATCACGTCAGAGAACGCAGTAGCCGCATGTAAACTACCGTAACACGGAAATTTTTTGGGGCTCCTGGAAAATTCATAAAGCTTTAGTAGATGTGTTTTCTATGCTTTAAAAGGCAGTTTCTGAAAGTAACATGTTCCATGTGATTAGAGTGTCGATATCTTTTCGGTAAATCGAGACGTCTGATCATATAGAATATCGTTTCACAGAAACATAGTTTTATCACTGTGTGTCCAACGGGCTTAAAATTTTATAGGGTGCGATTTCATTTTCTGATGCTGTTTCCTGCAGGAGAGAAATTACTTTTCAAGCAAGTCCGTCCTTTGGTTGCCATTCCGTCATCGACTCGAAGAGCGCTTCAAAGATCTTGTAGGGAAAGCACTTAGGTCGTCATCAGTAATTAACACTTGAAATTCTATAGAGTGCAATTCTGGAAGTATATATCGCTCATCAGGCAGAAAACTACCGTGTCCATGACGTCCTGGGAAAATCTGAAAAAAATGAAAATCTCTCCTTGACTATAAATCTCCAGACAGGAAATCTTTATTTTTCACTGCATAGTAATCGGCATTAAATTTTTTTTGATATTCAATCCTATTTTTTAACTCCAGGAAACGCAAGTGCTTGTAAATCTCCGCATTGTCGTAGTCACACCTGGAAAAAACAACTTCTTAATAGATGCAAACATCATCTAAAAACCTGAATTTGGAGAGAGTCCTCTGCCAAAACCGAGAGAGTACGACCCCCCCCCCTCCATTCGAGGCTACAGTACGACCCCCCTTCGATTCCCGAACCTCAAGCTTGACCCTGCCCTGGAGTCCCTTCTCTATCCTTTCTTTGCGCTCGAAGAGCGCAGAACCCAGCCGCGGACTTCCCCTGAGCGACGAAAGCAGTTTCCATACGAGCAGCTTTGGTGGCACACACACTGGAGTCCCTTCCCTAGCCTGTCTCTGCGCTCGAAGAGCAGAACCCAGCTGCCGACTATCACTGGGCGGCGAAAACGTGCTCCAATGACAACGGCTCGGATGGCGTGAGTGGGCGCTGGCACTTTGCCACGTCAGCGCCTGGTTACGTCCAATGGCAATCGCAAACCTGAACGTCAACTCGCGACTCCATGCAATGCATTGGCGGAAAGTGGTTAGGTCTAAGTAAGACCCTGAAGGAGCCGGGCGCCCGGATGTTTCCGCGCTCCATCGCTGATCGGTGTACGGTAACCATTCGTTGGTGCGTTCGTCAGAATCGGTCTAGTTAAGAGTGTGGAGCGTAGTAGTGGTATGGTGGTACACCCTTATGACGATCTAATCCGTCTTCCCGGTAATCGTCGTAGCAATTTCCATGGCCGCAAACGCAGGTTCTTTGAGTTTTTTAACAGTGCCACCGTGATCGGAAATATCCTATTTCCAAAGGGTTTAATGCCATCTGACGCAGCCCTATTAGTTAAGAAATGACTCTATAGTTGAGTCCCAACTCTTCCCGAAGAACGTTAGCAGTTTACTGCCCAGGTTCGACTTTCAATGAATCTTGGCATGACGTTCCTGATTATCGATGCAGTGTTCTTGAGCTGTTAGCAGTTTAGTGTTTCAGATGCAACGACAGGAACGCGTGAAGCGCTACATCAAATGTACGGAGCAGTGCGCCAAAAGGAGAACGCTGGACAACAACGTCAAATGCAGTGAATGCGACACTCCTCTCGATCCCGACAGCCTGTTCGCACCGTGGTCATCGTAACATATACTTGTGTTGTCAACTAAACAATAAACTGGTCACATTGTCTATAACCTCGTTATTCTGCTACACACTGGGTTCGATGCTGTCTCGAATAATTCGTATCCACAATATTTTTTCAACCGATATACAATGGAACTTCCTCATTTGCTTAAAACGTCTTCTTCAGTAAAAATTCAGTCGTATGCCGACGATATCAAAATTTATGGAATATACAATAAGGACAATTGCGCAGAAGTAGCATTGGCTTTAAGACAGCCATAGAAAAGCTTAGTGGTTGGACTGCAGAATGGGACCTGACCCTGAATCTGGAGAAATCTTTTGTTCTTCACATCGGTGACTTGCCCTCTAACAGGTACGAAATAAATGGTGTTCTTCTAAACAATCGTGATGTATGTAGCTAAAGATCTTGGTGTTCTTGTTGACTCATCACTTAAATTTTCGTATCACATAGACGAAACGGTAAGAAAAGCCTATGCGGCTCTCTTTTCCATCTTTCGCAACATTCACCGTAATAATCCATCAATTTTAGTCCGACTTTATAGATCCTATGTTCTGCCTCATCTAGAATACTGTTCCCAGGTCTGGAGCCCATCAACTAAGAAACTAATGACCAAATTGGAACGGGTGCAGAAAGCATTTACAAGGCTAGCGTGCTGCAGATTGTCTCGTGACCTCAATTGGCAGCACATACCACCTTACAGTGAGCGTCTGCAACTATTCGGTCTAAGATCTCTGCTTCACAGGCGGATCGTTGCTGATTTAGTGTTTTGCTTTCGTCTACTTCGTGGTGAGACAAAACTTACTCCTAGCAAGTATTGGATCTTTAGACCCTGCAGCGAGCGCATTGGAAGATTTAAACTTAGTTGTCGTATCAGTCTAGAGAGTAGGAGTTCCAAGATCTTCAATTTCCTTCTCTTGCGGTTCACCAGGTGGCTACAAATGTTACCTTCTGAATTGTTAGCCTCTAGAAATAGTAGTATCTTTAAAAGAAATTTGAGCAATATTGATTTAGTGCGAATACTAGGTATTGAGGATTTGCAGTAATCGGTTCTACTTGGTAAATTCAAGCATTTTAGCACCCTCTCCGTGCAGGCAAGGTTGCAACGTTATGTTAGCTGCTTTATGAGGGATGTTTTCAACTCCTTGTTATGCCTTTTTTTAAGAAAAGTAGAATAATTCTTCTTTGATGCAGATCTCGCAAGTGCTTGGACCCATTATCGCTGCGTCGGGCACAATTCCTTCCACAAATAGGCCTACTCTCTTGAATGATAGCGCAATACTGATCACATTTCAATGGTGGCATTTCCTCTCGTTCTAATCTTTACGAATCTTCTCGAGCCGTTCGGCAACCCAATGCAACAATGTGCTTGCAGTCGTTCACTCTGGATGCCTGATTGCTTAGAGAATTTAGAGATAGTTTATCACATGTAATGTATTTCTTGCTGTTGTTGGTGATTTGGATAATGTTTTGCGTTATGTTCTTCTCATTAACTTGCGAAGCGGTACTCCTTGGTAGCTAGCATTCTTTAACTATTAGTTAACAAGTGGGTTGTGCGTGGCTAATGTGGTGCGATTTATCCTCTACTATCGAGATGCATTCGCTTTTAACCTCACTTGCTAAAGGCTGCCTGTACTAGATACCAGTTCCACGAGGCGGCCAGCGTACCCGTGTGCCGAAGCTCTGGTATCTACCGCAGGGCATCATAGCTGGCTGATGCGGACACGGAGCCTTTGTTGAAAACGACTATTCCTACAAGATAAACAGGACTTATATTTGTTGATCTTAGCTTTTCGTTACTGGATTTACTACAAGTTTTGTCTTACTAGTTATCAAAACCGCAAGCTGCTCTTCAACGCACTAGTTTGGTGTTTTGATTTTTTCTATAATTAGTTACCAATGGGTATCTGCCTGATAGTACGTTATTTCTGGTGCTGTTTCTGTTTTGTTTGTTTTCCTTTCAGCTTTTTTCTGATTTGTTTATTCTGTTCTGGACCATGTTCTAATGAGTATGGCACGTCATTTATGACGTAAATAAATAAATAAATAAATAAACCGCCCGATAATTGGATCATGCAGATACTGGCATTTCTGAGATGCACGTATCCTAGAACAACTCAAGCAAGGATGATTTCTACCAGGGATCGCATTCATCACGACTTATGTGATATGGTGAGCGATAAGCCGCGCTATCAGAGTTTTCCGCTGTGAATTAAGGTTATGCAAGTCGTTGATGGATCCGACACCAGAGGCCGGATTCACCGACGACTTACAGTAGTTTAACAGAGAAAATTGCAGGCGAAATCCCTGATAGCGCAGCTTATCAGGCGATAAGCCCCGCTGTCAGGAATTTCGATCGTGATTTCTCTGTTAAATTGCTGTAAGTCGTTGATGAATCTCACGCCAGAACGGTTTTCGGGGTGATCCGTATGACTGATTTCGATCAGGGATCCGATATCCAAATCGGTTGGACGTCCGATCTGAAGAAAGTCTATTATTTGAACAAAATTCAATTATAGTGAAAATCACTTGGTATGAGTCACCTTACGAACATCCTATTATCCGAACGATCCTTTTATCTGGAGTTTGAAAAATGGACAGATCAGAATTGTCCAATTTGATGTCGTGTCGAATGTATGTACCATACTTCCTGCATGACAGTAGTGCTCTGGCAGAAGGCGCATGTTGTGTATCCAGGAGTCGTTGACGACATCCATAGGCTCGACTCCGCATCAATCTCTATTGAGCCAGTGATTTTGGGTGGATCTTCTTGAAAAAGAACAATATGATTATGGTCTGGTCAGTTAGATACTTCAATAATTCGTCATGTCGTGAACTAATCCTACGCCTTATATATTTTTATAGCATTTCATTTATTCGAAAACATAACAAGGTAACAAAAGAAAACAACTGAATAGGCAGAATATTTACATAACAAATTTGGAGGAGCAGGGAAAACAGCAAAAGGCCAAAAAACAAGAGGAGTGAATAGTATAGACATAAAGCAAAGGTTTGAGGGCACCGCATTTGGAGTGGGCCACCCGATGTCGTGAATCTAATAACGTCGATGAATGAAAAACTGAACAGGTTAAAACAGGAAAAGCGTGGTGTCTCCTGGCTGGTCTTGTCTCGTCCTGTGATGACACTACAATTGAGTGATATTTCCTCAATGATACCCGCACAAATATGACTGTCCACAGATCAATGGGTAGTAGTCGTTAATCTGGCCTATATGTGTAGGCGGGGACACACTAGGTAATCGCAGCCATCAGAATCTTCACCCTTCCTAACTGGCATGCATATTTGACTGCTTGATTGACCTGGTGCGTCTCCCTCGACCATGTAGGCCACATAAACGACAAGTACTGTTTATCCCGTTTAACGAGACGCGATCAAACTTCGGAGGACCGGAGTCATGTAGGCCACACAGACGACAAGTAGTGTTGATCCCGTTTAACGACTCGCGATCAAGCTTCGGAGACCGTCATGGCCAAGCAAGCCTTTCTTCGCTCCTGAGTTGTTATAATTGCCCAGAATTACCTTTAAAGGATGGAACACCAACTTGCTATTAACTCTCTCAGCCAACTACGCATTCAATCAAGTTAAATATGTAAATAAGGCAAAACCATTTTTTAAAAAATCTGTTCCATTCCTACTCTTATGCGGATGTGAGAAAATACATAAAAAATAAGAGTTTCCCCGAAACTCCACAGTGAAGATGGAAGCACTTATGGCTGTCATAAAGGTGGACGCACCTGAAGTGCAAAGAGAAACTCTCAAACTTGGGTAATTTAACCGACCCCAAAGACCTCGAACCAAACCTCCACGAACTACTGATGAATACATGGCACATCTCATAAGGTACTGATTAAGGCTCCTCTTCATCCTTTCTACTCTATCCCATTTTGAAGCACGCTACTTATACAAAACAGCTCTAGACTCCTTTCGTCTACCCCATGTTTAACCAGCCGTCCACGTTAAATTAATAACCGAACGACTAATAGGTTTTCTGAATCTCTGTTCAGATGAAAGTGGTCAACGCAGGAATCCTAGTAGAATAGCGGCTTTTTGGATAGACTTTACGGCAAACTAAGATCGTCGATTAACCGGTTACTGTAGATTTGTAGATCGATTTGATCGATTTCTGTCCTGAGTTGACAACTGAAAGTGGGATCTGCGCGAATATGATGGGCGATAGCAGGTTTCACAACAGACAAGCCACATTGATCGGGTAGAAGGGGTATCAGTGGAGAAGCCACAGCCACCAAGCATTCAGGTATCAGCGGAGAAGCCACAGCCACCAATCATTCAACCTCGGAGCGACCGAACTCTAGTGCTACACGAGATGGAAGGTATTAGCCGGTTAGCGCTCAGAACTTCGTGTCTCCACCTATCAGCTGTTCGTCTTCTTCGTCAGCGTCATCCTCTTGGAAGTACTTCATCAACGCTTCGTTCATCTCCAGCGCTTCAACCATCGCCAGAAAGTGGTCTGAAATAGCTATGTACCTGGTGCACACCGGCAAGACCTTTCATGTGTTGAACAGACAACGCGATTGCGATACGGCGTCGTCACTTGCCAGAATAAAATATTAGAGAAGATGCCTTGTTAGACCTCGTTTATACTCCGACGCTGAGCGACAAGCTGTCATTTATACATGCTGTCGCTTCATCGGCGTCGGAAGTATAAACTAGGCCTTAATCCACGTTTTACCGGATTTTATCTTAATGTAACCTATGACTGCGTTTCGCGCCACTGGCAATGTCGATTTTTCCTCTACATACGTTTGCTTTTGTCGCTGCATGCTACTTTTTCATATATAAAAGTTTTGAGTTTATCCATATCTACATACTTAATAGCCGTTCTACGGGCATCACAGCGCATATTATCAGTCCAGCGATTAATGTCGAGCCACACGAATGTGATTGCCGCTAGACGACCTTCCATAAATAGATCAATATCGATCGATACCACCGATTTTTGCGTAGATTTCGCGATTTAACGTGGAAAATCACAGAACCATGGTGATCCTTCGTTTGTCGGCGTGTTCCTCCGCGCAAAATTGACGTCTCTTCTTGACACTTCACAGCGTACATAATTTACTATAACATAATCAAGCAACCGATCGATATCGATGGATGTTAATCTGTTGGGCACTGGGCGATATTTTCAGAAAAACTAATAGTGATCAAACCATCAATATCGATCGATATTATCGATTTTTGAGCAGGTTTCGACAACTGATGTGGGAATCGTGCAGACACACTTATGGATGGCTAGAAAATGGGTTCACAATGGGTAAGCAGAATGAATACCCAAGTGATGTAGCTGACGAACCAAGATTAGTACAGATCCTTTATTCCGGCTAACGTTTCGGCGTAACCGCCTTCTTCAGAGCCTGGAAGAGTCAAGTTGAGTTTGAAAAAAAAACAGTCACTCCCAACCTATCGCCCGGCCAGCGAAGAGGTTTGAAAGAAATAAAGGACCTTACAGCTTGTGGCTCTTTAAGAGTGGGCGTCAGTGACAAAGGAGGGGAGTTTGTGGTCCCTCCACAAGAGCTTGACAGAGCTATTACTAGACTCCACCTCCAGGACCACAGTGTCTACGTCGAATCTACGTGCAAAGAATTCACAACCCAGTCCGAGCGTCTCAAACAGACGTGGTCTACGATTGCAAGAGAAGCCGGATTCGACGATAAGCTTATTAGAATGCTCAAGTGCGTTAACCCGGTCTGTCCGGTGCTATACGTACTAATCAAGACCCATAAGTTGCCCACGGGAGATGCAATCAATAACCCCGCGGAGTTTAAGGTTAGACCTATTATCAGCGGCGTTGGGGGCCCCACAGATCGCGTATCATGGTTACTAAATCTGGTCCTCAAACAGGTCCTCAAGTTTCTGCCGGCACATCTTCCCAATACCGCTGCTTTCCTGGGGAGGCTTAGGGGAGTTTCATTGGGAGAAGGTTGCGTTATGGAGTCGTTCGATGTAACATCGCTGTACACGAATGTCCCTAAAAGTAGCGCAATGCAGGCGGTGTATGAAATTCTAACGGCACATCAGGACCAGGTCATTCTTTACGGACTTTCTATAACACGAATTATGACACTCATAAGTGAGTGCCTGGAATGCAATGTTTTTAGATGGTCCAATAAGTACTATAAGCAGGTTAGAGGGCCAGCGTCTGGCTCCGGTATTGGCTATCGCTTTCATGTCTAAAATAGAGGAACCCGTCATGGAGTGCAGACCTCTACTGTACTGTCGCTACATTGATGACTGTTTCATTGTATGTGCGACTCAGAACGAAATAGACGTGTGTTTCGAATTGCTCAACCAGCAGGCAGAGCACATTAAGCTCACAAGGGAAAAACCCACTGATAACTGGTTGCCGTTCCTCAACGTCCAAGTCAGTTGCACGCGGGGCAGATTCCATACTAAATGGTATCGTAAGCCCAGAACATCATCGTGCAGTTCAGGTCTGCTCATCCATCTCAAACGAAGAGGGCCACAATTAAGAACATGTTCCGAGCGGCGGCGGCGGTGTCCTCAGACAGCGATCTCAAGTCAGTGTCATTGCAAATGGCATCTCGAATCGCGGTGTCCAACGGGTATCCCGAGCAGAGCCTGGCTAAAGGTCATCGAACACCGGCAATGGCAGCGAGACACCAGAGCGACAATAAAATTCCTTTTAAGGTGCCTTTTGTCTCGGATGATTTCAGTACCGAGGTGCGAAACTGCATTCGCAAAGCTGGTCTTGATAGCATGGTCCGCATGATCGAGGTTCCGCCGCCAATCTCAAGGCATGTCTCGTTAGGAATCGACTATACGATTCCTGCTGTAAGACCAGTGTATTATCTGCCCATTCGGTAAGGAGGGAGACTGCATGGTCTCAGGTGTGGTATACCTTATAAAATGCACGGGTTGCAACGGCGAGTACATTGGCGAGACGGGTAGATCCCTTGGGGAGCGCGTTAAGGAGCATTTGGGCATGCTTCGTAAGTGCGATATCGCCGGTCCGTTGGGTGAGCACAGGCTACGATGTCACAATGGCGCGGGCATTGACGTGGCGGTGACGATATTGGTACGCGAGTTCGAGATCTCGGCGCGCAAAACACTAGAAGCGCTGTGGATTGCCGCTAGGAACCCCACGATCAACGGGAAGGAGAAACGCGTAGCGGTGATACAGGAGCTGGCTCCGTACGTTTACCTTTGCGGTCTCGAACCGGAGGACAGTCTGCCAGAGGCTCGCTAGGAGGGTGAACCGAAGGTGACCTCATCTCCTCATGTGTCGCCTTAAAAGGGGTACCGTTCGCCAATCTGCGCTGGACTGTTTGTGTTACCTCCTCGTGTTTCGTCTCCCTCTCCTACCAACCTCTGATTCACCGCTGTGGTCTGAAATGGCTCTTGGACGGATGGTTTTTCAAACTCAACTTGACTCTTCCAGGCTCTGAAGAAGGCGGTTACGCCGAAACGTTAGCCGGAATAAAGGATCTGTACTAATCTTGGTTCGTCAGCTACATCACTTGGGTATTCATACTGATCAATATCATGCCAAGATTCAATGACAGTCGAACATGGTAAGCAGAATGGTCATTTTTCAGCGTTTGTCTCAGCTGGTGATGCGCTATGACGACGGGCGGACAATATCGATAGATATTGTCGATTTCGGCCTACGAACCAGCGTTCGTGGTGGGAGTGATTATTGTAGGTATCTTATTGCACTACAAAAGGAGCAGTTCCTGAGAGATCAATACCGATCAAACAACCATTACTGATCGACATTGCTAATTTTTGTACAACGTTTGTCATTTGACGTGGAAATCACCTGAATATAGCTATAAGTGGTTACGTTTCAAGACCTGTACACAAATAGCATTAATGATCGATTTAATCGATTTTTGCCTACTGATATCGGTTCGAAGTCTCAATCGGCTGAGTGGTTTCTGATGTGAAGAACAGAATCAATCTGTTCATCAACATCGGTCACACTACATAGTTTTTTCGACTTACTGTTGGTTATTCGGTCACGTTTTTTGCTATGGCGCTTTAGGATTATTAAACATTAAAGACAGCACGACGCGACAGCCTGACATGAAATCGGCTAATATCGATTACATGCGCTACCTAATCGATATCGACGGAAACCATACTGCCACGCCGGGAGGTGACTCAACTACAGACAGTGCCACAGAGTCAAAAGTTGTTTGCTGTGAACAATCAACATTTTTCCGCCCATGAGCTAACGTCATTCTTCATGAATGAATTTCCCTAGAATAAGATGTAATCGTTTTTTTTCAGTAGTCTCACAAACCACTCCACTGCTTCCCAAGACAGCCTTCCAATCATGAAATTCTATTTATAAGCAAGAAAAATCTCGGGAATTCCTAATTTGAGGGATCATTTTTGATGCTGGTGCCAGCACAGCAATAGACAGCATCATGTGCCGTCTGTTTCTGTGCCGGCACCAGCTTGTTCGTGCAGATTTCATTGAAATCGCAGACCCACGCCTTGTGACGTCCAAAACCTACTCGGAGGCGGAGTGTTGGCGTATAGATCAGCGACGTCCTGCTCGCTCCGAGGACGACCAACCATCCAGCCGTAGCGAGGAAAGAACTGAAAGCGCCCGACTCAACTAGACTGAAAGCAAGCCAGAACTAAGGGATCTAGCAAACCGTCGAGTGAACGTGACAGTAGAGCGGCATCGACTTCTGCAGGTCCGCTGCCGCAACGTCAAAGAGCTGCGTCAGCTCTTTCGGGAAGAACTGAAAGAAATTCGCCTTCGTCGATGGCAATACAATGTTCCTGACAGCGTTCGAGTTGAGGGGGCCACCCTGCATGTTCATAGCGCACGTACATACAGACCATACGCCAGAGCACGCCAGGTGTATAAATCTGAAGAAAGTGATCCACAACAAGTTTAGCGTTTCGAGGTCCTGCTTCACGTCACCGGTGAAGTCTTTCTCGCCATGTTATTTTACTAACGAGGAAGGTCAATGAAGTGGCCGTGGAGATTGTCACAGCGACCTTCATAGAATTGCGGGGCGTTGCTGGAAAGCACAATAGTGGTTTCCAAATTTCCTGCGGACCTGGGCAGATCAAAAATGGCAAAAAACTGTAGCGTTTCAGTGCGGACTGATAACGCAAAACTGTCGCCTGGAATGGCCATCTCGTGCTCAGAAATTATGCTGCAAAAGGTTTGGAGGCTCCAGACATTGTTAGAACATAAGAATTGGCAAAATCCTAATAGACGGCCACTTCGTTGACCGTTCTCGTAAATTATGGTACTTGTTTGGATGTTGCCCCGTGGACGTTTAGTGGATGCTTAGTTGGGGTCTATGCACAGATTGTGAAAGAGAACAAACCCCGAAATGTAGCCAATTAACACAGTGGCGATATATGGGCCACATCGTAGAGTTATTAGCGCGCGTACTGGCAACATCCTGCTGAGTACCTATATCTTCAGACTATTTGCTCTTTCTTATGGATAGATCCACTTTAACCTTCACTATTTGCCCACATTACTTATAATAATGATGCATTTAAAATGGATGGGATATTTAGTCGAGGTTTCCAATGAAAATGGCATATAGAATACTCTTGGACCTATTGGGGAAGAGTTTTGGTGTTGAGGAGAATCATACCGTATGCTTACCATGACACCTTATATATATATATTTATTACATAAGCTTACACTTATGTTGAATGGAATAAAACTAACGGTAAACAGCAATAAAACGTACGAAGAAAAAAATCATTAAAAAAGAAAGAAGAATGAAGAATGAAGAATGAAGCCTGCGCAAGAACGAGAACGACATAAGGTATCATTCGGGCAAAGAAAGTACGTGACTCCTAAACTTGTTGTAGCTAAGGACAGCAGAAGAATTTTTTAAGAGCTTTTCGAATAAAGGCAGTGTCCTATTGACGAAGAAATACCGGCGACAGTTGAGTCTTGCGGTATTAACCTGTACCTTTTGTATAATATGCAGTACCGACTGTGCCGCTTCGTCCAACCAGCACAAACGTCGCAACAGGGCACCGGAGAGCGCCGTTTTCCGCTCAACTATTGGACGCTAGGCTGATGGAAGGAGCCTATCCTCGTGTTTGGACGAGCATGGGCTACTGCCTGGAACTAATTGCATCATGCGCGCGCTGTGAACAATGCATATAGGCCCGGCAGAATCAATCGAGTCAGCGCGAGAGAGCGGAACGAACAATTTGCGACGAATATCGATTTTTTGACAATTTCGCATCGAGGACAAGGCCGCAGCGGAGGGGCGATGACGTCACCGAAAATCAGTATTTTCGGATTTAGCCAAGTTCGGTACCACTCGATAGCGCTTTTGATGACGAATTGCACGTTGTAACTCAGAGCGGCGAGAACTGTAACCTGAATGACTAAGGGCGCGGAGAACATCGACCGTTGATGTGGCAAATTGCACGCGCGGGCGTGTTTGAAGCACGATAACTCTGTCAAGTGTGAACCCTTCTGGCTGCAGCTTGTGGATTTTGTAGCAAGTAAGAAGCTCCAGCAGTTCGCCATAGCACGGCAGTATGTTCCAAACAGTAGGCCGTGCTCGTGCAAACGCATTGATAGGCTCCTTCCATTAGCCTAAAGTCCAGAAGTTGAGGGTGCCGCGCCCTAACACGACTTGCGTCAGACGCGACGCGTGGCGAGCGGAAAACGGCGCTCTCCGGTGCCCTTTTGCGCCGTTCTTCATTTTTTGCGCCGCTTGTGCTGGCTGGACGAAGCGGCAGAGTAGGTACTGTACAGCATTTTCAGGTGAAACGAGATACCTTTCTAAGCAGGATGGAGACACCTCTGAAGCCAAGCCGAACATCTTCCAGATCGAAGTGGGCATAGTTCATATTAAACCAGCTATTCTCTAAGAAGCTCAAGATAGAGTTTCTTTTCAAGGAAATTAATTTAAGATTTTCAAATTCACCAGCCAAAAATAGGTGAGCACACTGTTTGAGATTTTCTTCTTTTTTTACAAAAACGATGGACTAAGGGTAATTCTAAAGTGCGAGAAGGCAGCAAATTTCGAGCAGATCAAAAGAAGAGGTCGCGCCATGCATACAGCACATTAATTTTTTATTTTACTGGTTGTGAAAATTGTTCGCGAAGAGTCACACACTACAGTTAAACAGTAATATTTGTAGAAAACAGATATATTTTCGCATTCGCCGTTTTAAGAAAACACCATTAACATTATCAATCGAACAAAAACCCCGAAGTGGTACACGGATGCATGGCGCGATTTCTTTTTCAAGGCACCCGAAAACTGGTGCAATCCTGCACTTTAAAATAGGTTTTAATCCATTATTTAGGCTAAGAAAAATTACGACCTCAAACAGTGTGTTCACTTGGTGGGACAAATGAGTTTAAAATTTTCCAAGAAGGTCATTCCAAAATTTCCTTGAAAAATAATTAATCCAGCCTTCTTACAAAGTGTCTGATTTTATCTGGAAGACGCTCGTTTTGACCTGGAAGATGTTCAGAGTGATTTCAAAACCGTCAATTTTGCTTTGGAAGTATGGTTCGAAAAATTTCCAACATTACCAAAGTGGAGCGTTCTAGCAAGGATATAGCGTGCTACTCCTCAACTTAAAACCGCAAAACCCTCTCCTCAAAATATTTGGCTTCAACGCAAAGGGAAACACTAGATCATTTTCATTGAAAACCCCGACTTTTAGCGTCGAAAACGTGCCCAAAAGGACCTGCTGGTGTAGCTGAACTATGATTGATGATTATTAAAATGATGACGTTGAGTGACATGTAAAAGTCCTGCGTCAAGCAACAATCTTGCATGAAATACCACGCCTGACGACGTCGACCGCTGCTTCCCTAAGGGTTCGGTTATAGTCCGCGACAGTAGCGATCGGAGCCACACCGTTGCTCGAAGAGAGCATACGAATTAACTAATACCAAGCGATCGCGAGGAGCACTACGCTTGCAGCCAAATCGCCGTCTCAAGATCGATGCACCCACTCTTGCATGCCTAGCTCGATACAGGTCCTTTGGCTGAATGGTCGCTGGTCTACCGTCGATCTCTATGAGGCGACCTCCATACAGCTCGTCTCCGAGTATTGGGCACAGCAGATGGGAGAACATCAGACGTGGCAGATGACGGGCAACTGAAACCAAGTTTTACTTATGCAACAATGCAGGGTGTCTGAAAAAATCTGACAAGTGAGAGTTGGCTCCTTTACATTAACCCCAGACAACACCACTTGTGGGTGCTTGGCAACGAACCACTTCCAGAAGAACCCAAAGGAGGTCAACACCTTTGGACCTTCCTGAAAGCCGTTTGTCGCGAAGACCCTACTCTCTTGTTAATGAGCTTCCAAGGTAATGCTCAATTTAGCGGATATAACGATACATTATTACGGTCGAAACTCTAGCGCCAGACGGGACTCGAACCCGCACCCCTGGTTCCCGAGCAGGATGCTGCATAACTACATCACCAGCGCTGTTTTATCGAATATCGACATTATAAGAGAGTATAACAACAGTAACAGTCCCCTTGGCCGAATTTATATTCCCGTCGCGGAGCGGCTGCATAAAAGCTATCAATGTCGATCGTCTGCGCTATCTAATCGATACTAATTGGAGTTCGTGACGCGGCGCCGCCCTGCGCTTGAAGTATATACCATTTTCACGACAAACTAGAAACTTTTCACGTCAAATAGGCTATCGCCTGGAGTGCGTAGTAGTTTAGAGGTTCTTGAGAGACAGAACCTACCCCGAAATGGCTATGCCAGTTGCGTGCCTATTAAGTCGTAGCACACATGGAGGAGCAATCCTATCATCGTATGTCATAAATATCAACACCGTTCCCCAATCAAGATTTTTTTACTTTTTTTACTATCTTCTGTACAGCTGGTTTTCTTTCATGGTGCCTTCTGGGTAGTCTTTTAAGCTATCTAACAAGGGGAGGGTCTGAAGCGTATGTCTGAACGGAGAGAGCGAGTCATATAGGGAGAATCCTCATCCCTCAATTGGTTTGAAAATGTGTTTATTTTTTGTCAAGTCGTTAAACTCAAGGAGTAGTGGGTCAAAATGGGATATGGTGCAGCGTTTGGGGCTCTTGTACGCGCGCGATGGCTTCTGCAGCCAGTGGCTCGGAGCGCAGGTGGGTAGAGGGTTGACCCATGCGAGAAAGTTCAGGGTTTGGCTCCTCTACGTTGCTGCACTTTTGCATTTCAACTGATAGGTAGAGATTAGGGGATTCTGACGTCTACACCATTTTCAGACGTTTTCTGCGCATTTTTTCCAGCGGTACGTTGTGGTATTCAACATGGTGATGTATAAATGTTCAGCACCAGTGATACACAGATACAAAGTGAACGAAGCACCACTGGGCACCTTACGGGTAGCGTATAAAGGCTACAGGTTCCTCATAGTCTGTTTCCATACATAGACCAAAGGCCTCGGGAAAAACCATCCTGCTCGGATTTTCAGAGGAGACCACGCTATGACGTCGGAGGTGGTTCAAATGAGAAACGAGGTGTGTGGATTCCGCAAATTAAGCTAAACGGCATCGATACACTCTTTCCCTCATCTTTGCCTGTCACCTGGAAATCAGAGGTCTGCTGAAGGTTTTCTCGAACCTAACACCAACAATGTCTGCCGATGCTCGAGTGGTGATCCACCTGTTCACGCTGAAGTGTGGCCCACCTTTAGACAAGGAATCTTCGAGGGAAGAAATCAAGCTGGCCGAACGGATGGCCAGCATACTGCATAGCGGACTTCGAAGCAGGTCAACTTGAAGTTGACGAAGACGAACAGCTGGGAGTGGTGGAAGAAGGAGAGGAAGATTGGGATCCGCAAGATGAACTGATGGACGTGGAGAGGCAAGCGTGGGCATATGATAACGTTTTCTGGTGGAACTCTTGTTTCGGAGGAAGGTACGTCTTCAATTGGATTTCGGTTGCGTGCTCATAACCATGGAGGAAGACACCGCGATTCACTACACAGGTACTTTGTAGACTTTGTACCTGTGTATCACTGGTGCTGAACATTTATCACCATGTTGAATACCACAGCATGCAGCTGGAAAATGCGCAGAAGACGTCTGAAAATGGTATAGACGTCAGAATCCCCCAAATCTCAACTAATCAGTTGAAATGCAAAAATGCAGCAGCGCAGAGGAACCAAACCCCTGACCTCCTTCGCACGAGTCAACCCTCTGCCCACCTGCGCTTTGAGACACTGGCTGCAGACGCATCGCGGTAGTGCAAGACCCCCAGACGCGTTCTGCGTCGTATCCTATTGTGACCCCCTACTCCTTGGGTTTAGCGACTTCGCAAAAATAAACACATTTGCAAACCAATTGCAGGGGAGGATTCTCCGTATACGACTCGCTCTCACCGTTCAGACCCTTCCCTTGTAAGTGGAGCGGCAGTAAGGACCTGTTCTCCTTGCCGCATTTTCAGTGCAGTGGGACTATTGATCTGAGTAGTAACCTTTTCTGATTTTAGGTTAGTTTTATGAGGTATTTTAGGATCACCCTAATTCACAACAGCATCAAAACCTTCCAGTTCATTACTTAGTTGTGTCTCGGTTTGGTACTAATCCTTTATTGATCGCTCCTTGTCTCTTTTTCCTTTCTTGATATCACGATGATGTTTTTCTCTCTATGGATTGTTACAGATTTCGTAATGTGGTACATCTATAAGTGTATGAAGTAAAAAATATATAAATAAATAGGACAGTCTTCTAAGCTAGCCTAACGCTTTTGAAATCTAACTCGAAATCAAAATGTGTTCCTTCCACACTAAACAAGAGACTCCAAAAAAGATTAGAATAATGTTTTGTTCTAGCGGGGAGGGGTGTTGCCCTCGGTTTAAAATTATCTAAATGGTTGGATAAGGTGGAACTCACCCCCTCCCTCCCCCGGGTTGGAATTGCACCGTGATGGGACGAGAGCTGGGAGTAGCTATACATGAAACGAACATGAACATGAAAAACAACCGCGTTAAGGGAGGAAGAGAAGGGGATGAAGCGGGAGCAGGAAGATCTCGCTAATCTTTCTGCTAACGCCGCTTCATGAGTACTGCTTCAGGTGTGATAAACATATCAAAGCTCCAGATACATTACGCAAACGGCAACAGTATTGTCTGGTTACACTCTTCAGTTGGTAGTGTTCCTCCGTGATATGCACACGTTCCACATCGTTCTTCTCGTCGGGTTTGCGGTTCTAATCCCATCGCTAACCTACTCATATGGGAAGACATTGGTAACCCTTCATCTCTTTTTTTGTAGTGAGTTATCCAGAATGAAGCTTAGACTTTTCAGCATTACCAACGAGCGCGACAATACCGATACTGGAGATGCCTTCAAGTGTGCGTCGACGAAAGGACGAATGCCCACGACGTCGAATGCGGCGATTGCCCACTGCCCGTTGATCCATACGACATATTTGGAGGATGGAATTACTACTGATGCCGTGTCCTTTCAATGCTTTTTCTTTGCATTCGCTCACAAAACGTTCCAATAAACGCTGACTAATCATTGTTTGGCAATGTGGATAATCTGCCGGAATCTTGTTGGATTGGTGATGTTCCCAGTGAGTAGGAGCATGCAATATTAGCAAATTAAAGACAAAGCGCAGCATTAATGCTGTGCAATTAAGCGGTCGCGCGGGACAGTGCGCCTCGCTTTTGCTGTGGGTATATGTCGCGTAGGTGAGCAGCATTGGTAGGTGGGAACGTCTAAACCAATCAGACCGCATGGAATGGGCATGCCATTCAGAGAGAGCATGTACAGTTGGTACCCTGCTGAGCTGGCATGTGTTCGGTCTGTGCTCTGTTTGGTTATCATTCGCTGGTGCGCTCCCACTTACCAATGCTGCTCACCTACGCGACATGTTCCTTGCTGTGTACCATTTAACTCAGTTTTCTCTTGAACTGAAGCAACTTTGTGCGGATTTTTTTGCAGTGCACTTGTATACTGTAGCTACACGAAGCTTCAACAGTTGTGGTTAAAGATGAATTCATGCTAGTCGGAGTGGGGCACGTGGTGTTCTTACTCATCTTTCCCTCCTTGAACTTCCTCGTCAGCTTAACCTGCTGTCCGAAGAGAATGGCGGCTCTTCAGCGAATTCTAGTCAGATGGCGATGTGGCGTGATAGTACATACACAACTGTCACCTTAGCGTTGCCCCCTCCCCACTAAGATCCAAAAATGGCTTTGTGATACTCGAGAAAACTCAATAGGACGGGAACCGTACATCTTATCTCCATAAAATTCTTTTGAGGACATGTAATGAGAGATTAGCTGGTGGCCATGCCGACCACCACGCCAGTGTAAAAGGCGCATTTCACTTTGAATGCTCCATTTCGAGGCTCCGCCCAAGTTTGGTTTTGTTTTGTCTGCCACCTGACGCGTTTCCAAAAGGCGTGCATTTCCGTAGACAACACCCTTGAAATACAGTGATAATACCATTTCTTATCAAGATCACACGTGTTGGCGATCACTTCACCTATTTTCCGGAACTACGCCTCATTTCAATTGCTAGCTCGCGAAATGCAGACGTTCCTGCTCATTCTGCTGTCCCTTGCCCTCGTCTGTGCGTTTCCGGACAGTTATCCAATGAAGTCGGTGAGATATCAGTCTATGTAATGCTCTAGCAAAGTGCTGTGAAAATGAATAGTTAGGAAGGAGTGGAGCTATGGCCGCTAAAATCAGATCGGAAGAGATTTTTTTGCGTCGGGGCGCCACGGATGGAAACTGCTTTCGTCGCTCAGGGGAAGGCCGCAGCTGGATTCTGCGCACTTCGAGCTACGTACTACGTTCATCATAGATATCGATTTTTTGCGCTGCCCGGTCGATGTATATCCCGACCATCGTGCCGTGCCGCGGCACAAGTATAAATTAGGGCTAAGAGGATTTATTGATTTCTATGGGAATAGTTTGGACAAATCTGCGTGGATCTATCCTAATCCGTGGAACGACGCCATTCAACTTGATTTAAACCTCGTTATGTTCACTTAGTATTTCATATATTTCAGAGAGCACAGAGGGAACGAGTTGCCATCTACAAACGATGCTTAGAGATTTGCGTGGAAAAGAAGACGAGCGAGAGACAGATCCAGTGCAATCAGTGTCCGTTCCCGATCGATCCGCATAACGTGTTCGGCGGATGGGACTGAGAACTGGTCCCTTTCCCACTAGCTCTCGGATACGAAGCTCAAATAAAAGCTTGGTTAGCGAAGTTTCACAGTATACAGGAGAACGAGTGCCGGTCTCGCAGTTCAGAAGGGTATGGCATCGATCGAACAGCGAAACGAATCGATATTAGGGGCTGTATGCTATTCTCGCCCGACTCGGGGACGGGGACGGCGCGAAAAATCGATGGCGCATGATGTGCATACCGGGGATGTGGGCGGAGACCGCCTTATACCCGGCCGGGGACGGTTGGGGAGAGAATAGCATACGGCCCCAGGTTGCGTTGAGGGTCTCTATATACAGGCGGTTCGGCGGCGTAGCGTTATGAAATGTGTCGATATCGATCAAGCCGCGCAAGCGATCGATATTGCTAGAGACTCGCGGCCTAAGCGTAGATCCCGCTGAAGCATATATGGTCTGAAACTCCCTACGAGAAATCTGCCGTAGCACATTTTTTTGGGGGTATTCACTCCAGCTTGGGTAGTTTCCACTACTTTATACAAGAAGTTGTTTAAGTAGGAGCTGCAATATACCATTTTTACGTCGACGTGGACATTTCTCAAATCAAATTGGACACTTATAAAATCAAATTGAACACTCTTCTAAGCAAAGTTGACGCTGTTGAAATCAACTGGACGTCTTCCCAATTAAAACGAGCATCTTCCACAACACACTGGAGTCTCTCCAAGACGGTTGGAATAGCTTTTTGCGCAAGGAAAACTTCGTATGACCTTCTTCGATTTTTTTAGGATGTATAGGGCGGATGGGCGCGTGTAGCGCAGTGGGCTCGTGTAGCGCAGTCGGAGGAGGCGCGACTGTCGCGTGCACCCGATACCAGGTTCCTGGTTCGGATTTCCCGCCCAGGCCAACCAAGCCTTCGATCCCTCCGGGGTCGGTGAATTGGTACCAGACTTGTCTGGGAAGGATAAAGCGCTGACTTGTTCATCGGCTGGCCACCGCAAGTCATTGTATGGCCAAATACGCATTCAAGTCGCCTCCATGACATCCCGTAGAAGTAGAATGCGCTGGCGCATCCCAAAAGAGATTGAATAACGCCGTCCTTTAGCCTTAATCCTTATAGGGCGGAGGGGTGGGAGAAAAACGAAGGCTTCTGGCTGGGTTCTGTACTCATACTGAGCAAGAGAAGGAACCCTAGGGCGTGACCAATTTAGACACAGGTGTAGTAGGTGGACCACATCCTAGAGCTTTGTATGCGTGCATATCCTCGCCCTATAAGACCATTTTTAAATTCACCTGTACCAATTAGTGAGTGCACGGTTCGAAACTTTATAAGATTTTGTTTCTCAAGGAAACCCTAATGGATAAACATTTGTATTAAAGCACGGGAAGGCAGCAATGGTTCGGAGTATAAAAAGACATTGCGCCATGCACTCGACCGGATCGTGGCGATTTCCATTTTATTGGTAGCAAAAATTGTCCTGCGTGGAGCAACATAGATAAATATAAACGATAGAACAACATCATTTACAAAAACACACATATGTTCACATCTGCTTTCAAGCAAACAACAATTAACTGTCAATCAAACAAATATGGCGACGATCTAGTCAAGTGGACGGCGCGGTCTCTTTTTTAATACACTATATGACTGCTGCCTTCGTGAGCTTTAAACCAAAATTTAAGTCATTATTTTTCTTTCAAAAATTTTCTATGAAATTTCTATTATTGAGGAATGTCAAATAAAAAATTTCAAAGAACGCAAATTTTCCTAAAAATAAATTTAAAAAATAAAATAATTTAAATTTAGAAGTGAATTTTCCTTGGATAAAAAATATTCTAATGGCCTCGAAGACCATAAATTAATGTGGAAGCTTGTCTTGATTTGGAAATTTTCAGTTTGATTTCAAAAGCGTCAGACTTGCTTAGAATAATGTTCAATCTGATATGAAAAGTATTCAACTTTGTTTGAAGTTTACACTTTAGTTTGAAAAGCATCCAGTATGGTTTGAAAAGTGTTCAATTTGATCTTACAAGTCCAATATGATACAAAAGTGCCCAATTTGATTTGAAAGGTGCCCAGTTCAAAATTTGTCTAACCAGGATGCTATCTCAACGGTAGGTCGAAACGGCGCAAATGTTGTATATGGGCAGAACCGCCTCTCCCTGGGAAGTAACAAACTGCAGGTATCTCGACCCCAATACAACTCGGCGCAAAGTTAGGGGCGACGGAAGTCGCGTGTTGACGCCCTGTTGGTTCACGTGCTCCCCAGCTGACGGGCTAAGCGGGATGAGGGCTCGTATCGCGACCCAGCTCAGTGCACAGGTGGCGTAGTAGGGAAGAGCGCGGGCTCGGGAACGAGGGTTCGGGGTTTGGATCCCGCAGACTGCGTTAGTTTTGCACTTTTGCAAAACCCACCTTTATCGTATAGGTGATCCACCTAGGGGTATTATAGTGTGTTATAGGGCATGTTTACATATAACGTATCACTCATGCCGTTAACAAGGGTGGTCCAGGGATGGTCACCGATTTCGCTGAAACTTCGTCTAGGGGGTTAATTGGGGTGCTGATCACGAATCTGACATCCGTTTTTCACGATTCTGTCTCTACCTGCCGTCACCGACAGAAACTTTAAGAATGTAATCCCGTGTCTTCTTGTATCTATATTATCCAGGCGAATCGTGAAGAATGGATATCAGATTCGTGATCAGCACCCCAAATAACCCCCCCCCCCAGACAAAGCTTCAGCGGAATTTTTTTTTGACCGAAGTCTTGTCGGAGGAGTCGGAACTTTTAACTAGTGCCACAAAATATCTATCGTTACATAACTACGGTCACACAAAATAGGCTTCAAACAAGTGACACACAGAAGTGAACATTCCAGCTAATCTGTAGTTTGAAGCATATGTTATATGTAAACATGCCCTATAACACTCTATAATACCCCTAGGTGGATCACCTATACGATAAAGGTGGGTTTTGCAAAAGTGCAAAACTAACGCAGTCTGCGGGATCCAAACCCCGCCCCCTCGTTCACGAGTCCGAGCTCTTCCCTTCTACGCCACCTGTACACTGCGCTGAGTCGCGATACGAGACCTCATCCCGCGCGCGCCCGTCAGCTGTGGAGCACGTGAATCAACACGGCGCCAACACGCGACTTCCGTCGCCCCTAGCTCTGCGCAGAGTTGTATTGGGGTCGAGATACCTGCAGTTTGTTACTACCCAGAGAGAGGCGGTTGTGCCCATATACAACATTTGCGCCGTTCCGACCTACCGTTCATATAGTATCCTGGTAAGAAGGATTTAGCAGTGGTTAGATCCCTCCCCCTCCCTTTGGAAAACCAGGATGTAGATCAACGACTACGCAACGTGACCGAGCCTAGGGGTGGTGAAGTTCTGTAGCACTGAACCCCTTTTTTAGTATTGTGACTCTTGGTAAGAAGAAGATCAGCAAATGCGTACATTTGTCCACAGTGAACTCCACTAGCGAGCAGCCGAACTTCCGATCCAAAACACGCCATTCCATCGACCCAGCAACGGCGAATTTCCCAGTGCGAGCCCGTTTTCCGATGGACTTTTCCACGAAAATGTACTGAAACGGCCTGCGGATTCTGTAGAGGACAATAGTAACAAAGCCGACCAATACCTCTGACACCTTGCCGTTTGTCTGGAATGTTGCGTAGCCGGATAGCGAGCCTTTAGTAGAAGGCGGTGAAGACACTAGGATCGCTCTGAAACCACAGGCAATCTAGGGAGGTGCACTGCAACAAGCTATGCCGCAGACCTACAAAGCTCTATAGTGTCGAGAGCAATTAGCCGGTCTTCCTGCAACATACTGGATGCTCTTCTTGATGTTCTCAAAGTCCACATTGCTGGCCGGTAGAACTATAGCTCCAGACAAGTACCTGAACAACGCATTCGAGCACACTGAGAAGTCGATGGTAAAAAAAAAACTTGGAGAAAAAGTGCAGACCCGTCCGTTCCTTTAGGATGCGCCACGCGCTTCATTTCTACATGACATATTGAGACACTGACTACGTATCTGACTTTTATCTACGTTGCATCGCCTTTCGAACACAAATTTTGGTAGCTCACTGATCATTCACCTTCCATTATATTTCTTCTTTTTTACTATCATACACATATCCAGAAACTACAATGTACGCACGTTTCACGCCAAATTGAACGTTCTTTTAAGCACGCTTGACACTTTTGAAATCAAGTTGAACGTATTCTAAAACAGAGCGAACGTGAATTACAAGAAAAATTGGATCTATCCTAGGCCGGGGGGAGCCACATAACTAAAAAGTATGTAAAAAATCGACTTGGGACTTACCGAGCTACACCTACAGAGCACAATAGAACCTGAAATAAAGAAAAAACGAACGGATAAATAAAATAAAAAATCGCCGCGGTTTGACAACCGTATCGGCGAGCAAAGAGCGACGCAATGGAGTCGTGCCGGGTGCTGACCACCGCTTGACATGTTAGAACCAGGATCTAACATGGTAAGGAGGGCACATAACTTCACCCGCTTACAACCGCGGCGCAAACATTTTTTTTCGTTTTTTTTGCTCGTGAATTTTTCTGGCTTAGGTTCTATCGTGCTCTGTAGGAGTCGCTCGGTAAGTCCCAAGTCGATATTTTACATAGTCTTTAGTTATGTGCCCCCCCCCCCCCCCGGACTAGGATAGATCCGAAAAATTTAGTATTTTTAAAAAAATTTCCAGTTTTCCTCAATAAGTGAACACAATGTTCGAAATTTTATGAAATTTCCATTTTTAATGAGAAATAAAAGTTAAGCAGATCGTGTTTTAAATTGCAGAAAGGTACGTTTTTTCGCGTATCAAAGAAGAAATCGCGCTATGCACCCGTACAGATCGTCGCGATTTTCATTTGATTGATAGTGTAAGTGTTGCTTACTTGAAACAACATGGTGAAGATATGTGTGTTTTCCCTGTTTTTGTTGTAACGTTGAGAGTTTGCCATTTTACGCAAACGCAATCTCAACTTACCAAATTTCAAACTGAAATTTCCACATTATTCACGAAAGGAGTGAAAACACTCAAACCTAGCTTACGACACGTATTCTGGCTTAATCTACAGTATTTGCTTCGAACTGTTTATAGCGCACAGTATGTGCAATAAATAAAAATAAAACGGAATTTTTGCAACTAGTCGAAAGAAAACCGAGACATCCTGGAAGGAAGCACGGTGCGACCGCTTTTTCTAGGATTAAAAATGTTACCCTCCTGCACTTCAAAGTGAGCTACATAACACACTTTCCTTTGCTTGATAAGCATTTATAAGTTTTCAAACAGCGTGCACGCTTATTAAGGAAGTTGAAAATTAAAAATTTCAAAGAAGGCCATGCTAATTTTTTCTTGAACAAAAAAGTAATCAGACCATCTCACAGAATATCTAGTTTATTTTGAAAGTGTCCTACTTGACGTGAAATTTAGAATGTATAACATAAATAAAGAGTTTCTCCTTCGGGGACGCTTGGGTAAAGTCTCAAAGTTTGAAGGTATGGACAGCAAGACTTTGTTGACACCACTTTTGACTTCCTCTCGATTTGTGAACTTTTTTCCAGCTAACAAAGACTGCGGCGACTGGAAAACGTGGCAGTCACTGGGTACCAGATCAGGTAAGTACGGCGGATGGCGTACTACTTCAATCCCGAGTTCCTCCAATTTCTTCTGCGTATTCTTTGCCGTGTGAGGTCTGGCGTTATCCATGAGAAGAAGAATCTTTCCTCTTCTGGGATTGCGATTATGCAGGATTTCGCTCATTTTCTCCAGCTGAGCGCAGAACACGTTGGAGTCTAATATGGAAACGGTAGGAACCAACTCCCAGAATACTGGGCCATTGGTGCCCCACCAGAAGGAAAGCAACTCCTTTTTGTCGTGATCAGGACGTTTCGGCTGTTGTTGAGGCAACCCATCGAACTCCACCCAGTGCTTGCGACGCACCAAATTGTCGTAGACGCAGAACCTTTCATCAATCGTGACGATCGAGTCGATCAAAGCAAATGTGCGGCGACGGTTGAGAAGAGAAGTGCAGGTATCAACACACTTTCGTTTGTCCTGACCAGGATACTATCTCAACGGTAGGTCGGAACGGCGCAAATGTTGTATATGGGCAGAACCGCCTCTCCCTGGGAAGTAACAAACTGCAGGTATCTCGACCCCAATACAACTCTGCGCAGAGTTAGGGGCGACGGAAGTCGCGGGTTGGCGCTCTGTTGATTCACGTGCTCCACAGCTGACGGGCGCGCGCGGGATGAGGGCTCGCATCGCGGCTAATCG
This sequence comes from Heligmosomoides polygyrus polygyrus, assembly GCA_947396885.1. Taxonomy (NCBI): domain Eukaryota; kingdom Metazoa; phylum Nematoda; class Chromadorea; order Rhabditida; family Heligmosomidae; genus Heligmosomoides; species Heligmosomoides polygyrus. Next base: position 16,826,028 of record OX377204.1, read on the forward strand.
CAGTGCACATGTGGCGTTGTAGGGAAGAGGTCGGGCTCGTGAACGAGGGGTCGAGGGTTTGGACCCCGCAGACTGGGTTCGTTTTGCACTTTTGCAAAATCCATGTTTATCATATAGGTAATCCACCTAGGGGTAGTATAGTGTGTTATAGAGCACGTTTACATACAACATATGCTTCAAACTACAGATTAGCTAAAATGTTCACTCATGTGTGTCACTTATTTTAAGCCCATTTTGTGTGAAGCTACAGCTATGTAACGATAGATAATTTGTGGCACTAGTAAAAAGTTCCGACTCCACCGTCAAAAAAAAATTTCGCTGAAACTTTGTCTAGGGGGTTATTTGGGGTGTTGATCACGAATCTGACATCCGTTTTTCACGATTCGGTCGGAGACCACCCATACCGGTAACAAGGGTGGTCCAGGCAGAGTCACCGATTTCGCTGAAACTTCGTCTAGGGGGGTTATTTGGGGTGCTGATCACGAATCTGGCATCCGTTTTTCACGATTCTGTCTCTACCTGCCGTCATCGGCAGAAACTTTAAGAATGTGATCTTGTGCCATCCTGTATCTATATTATTCAGCCGAATCGTGCACCCCAAATACCCCCTAGACAAAGTTTCAGCGACATTTTTTTGACGGTGGAGTCGGAACTTTTTACTAGTGCCACAAAATATCTATCGTTACATGACTATAGCTTCACACAAAATAGGCTTAAAATAAGTGACACACAGAAGTGAACATTTTAGGTAATCTGTAGTTTAAAGCATATGTTATATGTAAACATGCTCTATAACACACTATAATACCCCTGGGTGGACTATATGATAAACATGGATTTTGCAAAAGTGCAAAACGAACGCAGTCTGCGGGATCCAAACCCCCGACCTCGCGTTTACGAGCCCGAGCTCTTCCCTACTACACCACCTATGCACTGCGCTTAGCCGCGATACGAGCCCTCATCCCGCGCCCGCCCGTCAGCTGTGGAGCACGTGAATCAAAAGGGCGCCAACCCGCGACTTCCGTTGCCCCTAACTCTGCGCAGAGTTGTATTGGGGTCGAGATACCTGCAGTTTGTTACTGACCAGAGAGAGGCGGTTCTGCCCATATACAACATTTGCGCCGTTCCGACCTACCGTTGAGATAGTATCCTGGTGAGGCGTCAAAGCATGTGGTACGACTCGAGGCAACTTCGCGACTTTGCCAGAAGACCGAAGAACATCGTGTACTGTGGACATAGGAGTATTTGTAAGGTCTGAAAGTTTGCGTATAGAAAGATCAGGTTGAACACCGCAGGTGGCGAGTACGAGCCGTCTGTTCTGCGTGTGTGGTCGACCTATGCGTCGGGAATCCTCGAGCGATTTGTCACCGTTGTCGAACTTGCTGTACCAATTGAAGCACGTCGCCCGAGAGGGGGCTTGCTTCTTCATTGTCTCCTGTAGAAAGCGATTCGCGAATCGGCCGGAACGGTACTGTAGAAGGAGATCTGGTCGGTAGAGCATCTTCTTGTCGTCCTTTGCGAAGGTGCCACTGTTAACAGAAGACGGTATGTCGCACATGCTGGTGGTAGTTACTTGTACAGGATGTGAAACACAAATTTCATAAGTCCGGCCCTCTCACAACCTCAGCCGGCAAAGATACACTGTTTTGAATCTTCCCATGCAATTAGTCTAAAAACTTTCCGGACGGCCTAATATCTCAAGTGGGACGATTTTGCTCTCGACATTGGATGATGTGGTAGCGGATAGGAAATATTCTCCATTGAGCGTCCGGATTTAGAAGACGTGTCAGTGACATCGTTCAACGAGCGCAGATATATAGGCTGTTTACTTCATATGAAATCCAGAAGATATTTATAATCAAGAACAACGTTCTAAAGGTGGTTATCGTCTTTCAGAAGGGTCCTCAAGTACACCACCGCTGTTGTCACTCACTCGTAAATCCCCAGTGCTATCAGCCTTGAAATCGTTTATAGTTTTCAGAAAATATTAGGTGCTATCTAAGGAATAACCAGAGCAACTCGCTACGTACTCTGTCGAGAACCATTTCTAGCTCCAGGGTTGCCGGATGCACCGTTAGGTCCTTTTTGCGGCTGAAGAAGTGGGGTGGCGTAAGCTCTAATGGAGATATGGAAAGCACCAGTTCGATCAGCTCGACAGTTACTCGACGAGAAGACAAGATAAAGGACGAAGGACAGCGTTAATCAATCTCCTTTGGGATGCGTCACGCATTCTACTTCTATGGGATGTCGTGGAAGCAGCCTGAATGCATATTTAACCTATACAATGAGCTGCGGGCCAGCCGATAGTCGGGTGTTTGTCCTTCTCATATGATCTATTCATCTACTCCAGAGGGATAGAAGGCTGGGTTGGCCTAAGCAGGAAATCCAACCCTCGGATCGTGGAACCAGGTGCATGCGGCTGTAGATACCTCCGACTGCGCTATCATGCGCCCTAACGTTACGGGTAGCAACAGCAATAACGAAGCGTTTCAGCAGCCCGTGGTTCAGCTTAAGAGAGCAGTTCCGGGAAGATGACGCATTCTCGACAAATGTCTCGCCATTCTGCTACATTCTCTTCACTTCATGCCGACCATCTTCACCTCTGTTTCACCGTGCTGTAGCTACACGATCTTTTTTATCTCATATCACCGTTAGGTTATCAACATCATAGGATAAAAAGTAGTAATGGTTCATTCATCCAGTAAGGTAGCTCTCATCCCGTGTTGCGGAACCGTCGCAGTTCGAGGTTGAAAAGGCGAGCTTCGACGAGCGAACTGGTTCCGTTCTTGAAGAGAGCTCATCTGAAGCCATTTAACTCCAGAATGCGTGAGCTGCTCTTTCTCGTCATAGTTGCCTGCTTAACGAGGACTGCCGAAGGCGTCTGGGGCCACTATGCATGTGTATGGTCTTCGTTCTTCTGCAAGTCAATTACATGTAGGGTAAGTACTGGACTACTTCCCAAGTGGTGAGGAGCCAGAAAGCGGCAAGACGACTTGCCAATTCACCAAGCTGCCTAAAATTCTCATAACTGTTCAATTTAGCGATGTGGACCTTGGAGCGATTGCCAAAATGGCTTCTGTGTATGTGTTGGATGCGAATGAAAGAAGCGGTCCGTCGCAATCATCATTAGAAAGACTTCAGTCATGATAAACTCTTACTATAATAAGAAAATGAAGCGATTTAAAAAAATGTCGTCTTCGTAATGTTGCACAACATCGAGTAGCCCTTTCCAACCAAACACAGTACGCAAACCCTCAAACCCAATCCAACTCTTAAAACGCAGTTTTTATCTTGTTCTATAAGAATTACGAGTGAGCAGCAAAGCGGGAGTTCTCTAACATCACCTATGGTTTATTGCTAACCAAACGTTCAGCGGCCTAGGGGCCGCCAAACGACTGGTTTGGGGCTTTGCCATCAAACGAAGAGGATAGAACACCCCCGTCTTGGCGTTCTTACTCGCGTTACAGTGAAAAACTGGTTTTACGGAAAGTGGGACGGTAGGACACAATCTTCAAAACTGCTCCTATGAAGCCTATCCACCCTCTTCGCACTTATGCCCTTATGCCGATTTATTCTCCGAAGTAGACATTCCCCACGTGGTGAGGAAAAGATTGTGATAATCTTATGCCCTTATGCCGATTTATTCTCCGAAGTAGACATTCCCCACGTGGTGAGGAAAAGATTGTGATAATCTTGTGAGAACTCTATACCGCTAAATATCCGACGGCAATAATAATCCTCGGATTCCCGAGGTCATTCTCACTACCCCCCCCCCCCCGAAAATACACAATACCCCCTTACCCATGTGCAGGCAGACAGGCAAAGAAAAGTAGTGAGCATCAGTAAGTAGTGAGAGTGAGAGGCATGCACACGCACACGCTCGCTGCCTTTCAAAGGCCATCTGAAAATCCAACGCATGCTTCGCAATGCTTGATCTGAGGCATCTTCTTGATCTAGACGCGCGTTGTTCGACGTTCCTGTCACATACACGTTGGACGATAAAGAGAAAAGCACTGGTCCGCCCTCACAAGTCTCTTCCACTGATCCCCCTTCCTATTACTGGTCCCACCTTCACTGGCCCTCATTACTGGTCCCCCTTTACCGCCCTCCCCCTTTCACAGGACTCACCCACTTCACTGGTTCCCGTTCACTGTGTCCCCATTTTGTCCCCCGCCCTCACCTAAGTGGTACCCTTTACTGGTCCCCCTTCACTGGCCCTACCCCATTCACAGCTCCCCATTCTGATCTCACCTTCACTGATCCCCTTTGCTGGTCTCCTCCCCTTCACTGGCCGCCTTTACTGCTCCTACCTTCACTGGTCCCCTCTTCACTGGTCCTCGTTTAATAGTTCCCCCTTTACCGGCTCCCCTTCACAGAATCCTCCCACTTCACTGGTTCCCATTCACTTCCCCCTAATTCCCCCTCCACGCCCCTTCCGCCTAACCCTCATCTTAGTGGTATTTTTTATTGGACTTCCTTCACTGGCTCCATTTAAGGTACTACCCGTACTGGTACCCTTCCCCCCTTCACTGGTCCTCCCACCATTCACAGGACCCCCGCTTACTGGTCTCCCCTTTAGTGGAACATTACATTTTGCCTTCCATTACACGTGTCCGGAATCCGGACAACCCTTACGCGACATAGGTGACACCTCTTCTGAATCCAAACACCGCTTTCATGACATCGGTGACACCTCTTCTGAACCGAGACACCCCTTACATGAAATTCGTAATACTCTTCTGAGCCCAGACACCACTTGCGTGGCATCGGTGATATGTCTTCTGAACCCAGACCCCCATTACGCGACATCGGTGACACGTCTTCTGAACCCGGACGCTCTTAGCACGAGATCGGTGACACCGCTTCTGAACCCAGGACCCATTGCGCGACGTCGGTTACACGTCCTCTGAAACCGGACGCCTGTTGAACAGGTCGTTGACACCTCTTCTGAACCCAAACACCCAATGCGCGACATCGGTAAGATGCTTTCTAATCAGAGCGCCTGTTGCACGATGTCGGTGAGATGCCTTCCAATCCGAGCGTCTGTTGCACGACGTCGGTGACACCTCCTCTGAACCCGGACGCGTGTTAGCAACGTCGCTGGCATGCCTTTTGAACTCGAACGCACTTTGCGCGACACCGGTGACACTTCTACTGGCGGTCTCGACACGGCGTGAGTGGCACCTCATCTGAACACGGACGCCTGCTACTCGACTTCTAGGGAAGGCCAGACAGATGAGCAAACGGACGGACGGACAATCGCTAACTCCTTTTTTTATATAGTAGGATAAGATACACTGACGAGACATGTAGTAAAAAAGTAAATTATTCTAATTGTAAATCAATGATGATAACAACTCTAAAAAAATCGTTCCTAAACAAGAAACCGTTTCTATCTGCCTCCCTTTTAACTGCTCGTTGCTCGTCAACTGACATCAAACAAATAACGAAGAACACCCCCGTGTTGTGAAACAAAATCAAGACCTTCCCTCCCCTCGATTTGCATTTTTGGAGAACCGAAGCAAAAAGGTTATTCGGCAGAAAACCCACACGATACACCCCCCCCCCCATTGGTGAAATGCCTGGCACAGTACACTCTTTGCCGCTGCTGGTCGCGCCGCGTTTTTACCTTTTGCGGCGTCATTCACCGTATACAGCACCCCAAAGCTCCGTCAAATATTGCGTTTTGAGGCGGCGGAGTATAAATGCGATGCGACGCTGCGAAAATCGATAGCTATGCCAATTATAGCAATTATAGACTAGAGCTGACGTGATTCCGATGGGAGAAGAGAGGTCATAGGTGCAAGCCTAGGGAAGGTTCTATCCTGCACTTCTTTTACCTCTGGCAGCTCTACTCGTAGTAAGCCTAGGCGCTCTCCTTGGGCTATATCAAATGTGAAAGTGTCTTTAGCGGTTTCAGGATCTACCCTAGTCGGAGGTGGTGGGGTGACACGTAAAGATCTGACTCAATTTCCTTCTTTGAACTTGTCCAACAGCTTCCCCTGCTGTCTCATTATATTGACAGGTATTCGGCAAATTCAGGTAAGTATAGGTAAGTAGATTCCCACTCAGTCGGGCGTGGTGAGCGGCCGCATCCTCATCCCCGGCATCGTCTATACGCTTATTGCTACGTGGTGATATCTCTTCTCGTTGTCTCTAGTGGCAAGGAGAGGAAGCGTACTCAAAGCAAACTTGCCACCATCAAAGGTATATTCTTCCATTGATTCGTGAGGCTCTTCCGTTCATCTGTTCACTGGCAAAACGATAATGGTCTCCCCTGGTCGCGCTCTCGGTATTGCAGTCCAGGACACACCGACTTCCACGAACGGCCAGTCCATAGGAGCTGCCAATGGACCAATCGACCAACTTCGAGCCCTTCTGGAGAAAGGACGGACGCCCACGTACATTAAGCTAATGGTTGAGTTGCTCGTACAAACAAGATCAGAGATCAAGACGGCAAATGAGCGTAATGCCACCTTAATAGAGGAAATCCGCTCACTCAGAGAGGAAAATGCCTTTCTGAGGAATAAATTAGCAAATGTTAAGTCTGAAAGGGGAAATGGCACCCTCCATCAAACAGTGGTTAAGACTTCTCCCTCGGTTAGCGAGGACAAAGATATGGCTAGGTCTATAGTCTTGTTAAATGTACCTGAACTTCCTTCACCAACTAGGTCTATAGTCTTGTTAAATGTACCTGAACTTCCATCACCAACTGAGCGACTTGCTCACGATTACTCCTATGTTGAACAGCTCTTAGAATTTCTTGGTGTTGAGTGTAAGGCGTCTACCGTGTATCGTATGGGAAAGCTTGACGCGGATAGGCCACGGCTTATCAAGGTTGAGCTCCCGGCTAGCAGGTTTCAAAAGCAAGCTGTTAGGCGTGCACCCCGACTGCGGTTCTTCACCTTTCAAAAGGGCATCTTCCTTCGCCCCTCTCTACCGCTAGAGGAAAGAAACCGCATCAGGGAGCAGTGTTTAGCAGCTAGGAGGGCTGCGATTGAGGGCTCCACTACAGCAAATCATGCTGAGGGTGACCCACAATCTCAGACCACTCCTGTCCGCTACCCTAGTAGTTCTCCGCTACAGCACAACTCTCCTCCGGGAAACTATTGAGCCGTCGCAGGAGCACTACTAGAGCTATGAACACCTCCTGGCAAACATACGTTCGCTTGCTAGAAATTCAAAATCATTGATTGCAAATCTCTGTTTTTATAAATACGAGGCTGTTCTTTTGACCGAAACATGGTTAAGCCCTGAAAATGATGCTGGTCCACTTCTTGGTGTCGTCAATGGCCAATATATTGTATTACGATGTGACCGAGAATCTCAAAAAGGAGGGGGAGTGGCATTACTACTTCGTAATACCCTTTCTCATAGTGTGATGTTCAAAGAATCAGTACGAGATTGCTATGAGATTTTGGTATGTGATGTCACATCGTTGAACGATTGTCTACGCTTCATTCTTGTCTATAGAACGCCATCATGTACTTCAAGTGGATCACTACAATTAGCTAAGGCTATAAGCGATTTCTCCATTACTGATTTGCCCGTACTAGTGGTAGGTGACTTTAATTTACCGGACTTGTTTGATAAATGCCCCAGCTCTGTATCCAAGCTCATCGGAGACACATTCGAAGCTCATGACCTCATCCATTTCGTAACTATACCAACCAGGGGAACCCAACGCTTGACCTTGTCCTGTGTAACAAGTTTGACATAGTTCGATCAGTTAAGCTGTGTGCACCCATTGGTAACAGCGATCATTGTTATATCTCATTTAATCTTACAATGTATGTTAACGTAGTAGAATTCAGGTTCATAATAGATTTTAAAGCTGTGGATTACTCTATTATCAGGGAGCATCTTATGAACACTGGGTTGGTATTTTCAGGTCCCATGTGTCTGTGAACGAGTTGTACGAAATATTTCTGGCAATCCTGCAAAATTCCATTGAATTATTCGTACCCATTAGGAAAGTAACCACTGGAAACAAAAATCTGCCCAGCTATCTAAATAGAATGATAAATCTACGAAATTCACTATGGAAAAAAGCATACAATTCTGGCAACGTCTTAGATAAGGAAAATTTTTATCGTTTAAGTAAACAACTTGACAAAGCTTTGGATAAATTTACCCTCTATATGGAGCGGAAAGCTATTTGTTCAAAAGATAAAACTGCATTATCTAGATATATAAACTCGAAATGCGACAAATATAGAGAAATTCCAAATCTGGTTAGGGAGGATGGAGAGGTAACATCATCTGGTATTGAGAAAGCTGATTTGCTTGGGAATGTATTTCAGAGTGCATATAACAAGTCGACTAACTGGGAGACTGCCCCCCCCCCCTAGTGAATGATGTAAATCACTCAAGTTTATTCCCTCCTATTCAGCCATCTTTGTGGTTTCACAGGAGTGATATAGCAGACATTCTGAATAAATGGCCAAAGTCTTCATCGACATCTCCAGACTTCATACCATTGGTTTTCCTTAAAAACGTAAGTGAATGCATAGTGTCGCCACTGGAACATATTTTCAATTTAAGCTATATGAATGCTGAAGTGCCTACCCGCTGGAAGCATGCACTTGTAACTCCTGTTCTGAAGAAATCTCCGGCTTCTGACCCAAAAACTACAGGCCCATCAGCATTACATCGGTTCTAGCTAGAATTTTCGAAAAAATTGTCAAAAAGAATATCACGGAACACCTTAAGGAGCAAGGCATTACATCTGAGAATCAGTTCGGTTTTTTAGAGGGTAGCTCTGTTGAAACTGCGATGCTTACAGCTTTAAATGATTGGACCAGTGCCCTTGAAGATAAAGTACGAACTGATGTAGTTTATTTTGACTTTATGAAAGCATTCGATAAGGTTCCCATACCTAAGTTACTTTTAAAGATGAATATGTTAGGAATACATCCAATGATAGTCAGATGGGTGAAAGAATTTCTATCGGACAGAACGTTCCAAGTCAGGGTAAAAGACGAATTTTCGTCGGTTTTTTCAACTTACAGTGGCGTTCCACAAGGTGGAGTTCTCTCTCCCTTGTTGTTTGTTATTTATACCTATGAACGTCCTGTTGAAATTTCGCGTTTTGGTGTCTCTTGCAAGGTTTATGCTGACGATATAAAAATTTATAAGGCCGTTAAAAAGAAGGAAGATTCAGACTCCCTACAGGCAGCAATTAACTACGTGGATCAATGGTCCAGGGATTGGGAACTACCGCTTTCTGCGGGAAAGACCAAATATCTCATAGTTGCACCCCGAGGCAAAGATCAAATGATATTATACAACTTACAGGGATCTATTCTACAACCTGTCAAGGAAGTTCGTGACTTAGGTTTTTTGATATCGCACAACCTCGACTTCAAAAACCACTACAACGCAATCGTGAAGAAAGCAAATTACAAGACCTACTTGTTGTTTAAGATTCTGCGTACGGATGACCCAAAATTACTTTTACAAGCATACAAATCCTACGTTCGTCCGATAGTGGAGTTTGGAATAACAGTATGTAACCCATTTAGAAAGAAAGACATAGAGCTGCTCGAAAGTGTCCAAAATAGTTTCACTCGGAAGCTATATATGAGATGTTTTGAAAGAGATTATAACGCCGTTCCTAACGGCATAAGGAGGGCCAGGCACCTTGGCCTTCAAACCCTTCAGAACAGACGTAGGAAAGTAGATCTGATTATGATTTTTAAGATCCTGACAAAAAGCGTTTCAATTGATCCAGTAACTTTTTTTGGTGCACCACTGACGACGTCAAGAAGTGGAAGGCTCAGACTTTATATTCCTGTGGCAAAGTCCCAGATTAGATCAAATTTCTTTACGTATAGAAACCTACGGGAGTTCAACAAATTACTTAGTGAAGAGGAAGATATCCTAGGACTATCTGTTCAAGCTTTTCAAAATCTTATTACTCGCAAAATGTTTGGTTAAATTTGATGGTTGTTGCTCTGTTCAGATCTGTTTGTCAATAGCTTATATTATCCCAACAAGGCTAACTAAAATCTCTTTTCTTCTCTCCGTCTCCTGTTGGTTTTTTAAGTGTTACTGTTTGTCTGATGTTTGTACTTGACACGTATCTTTTTAGATTTTTTTACGTGTGTTTATATTACACGTCAGTAAATAAATAAATAAATAAATAAATAAATAAGTAGCGTTGTGGCATGACAGTGCGGGGATGATATGCTGTGCTGTCCCCATAATGTGGCCAGTACGAATACGGTCACTGTTCGCGCGATTCTTCGAGATGCTTCAGGCAGCCAGTCGTCATGGCACTGGTAACTGGATCTTAATCCACCTCCCAGAAGTTGAGCTCCCATCAGTTTCTCCCTTGGGCTATTGTAGGTTTCACATACCGAGACAAGAGCTCGCGGAAGGAAGAGAGATCACAGTCGTGCCTGGCAACGACTCTACCAAGGACACAATGATGCGCCCGTATTTATTTTTTATAACAAAAACCATACCTCTTTAAGCCGGTGCAGAACGTTAGATTAGGTTCGTTGAACTGTTTCGCTAGTCCCGAAATACAGTCCATAATGGTGACACGTCGATCAACCAGCTTTTTCTTAACACAGACAGTAAAGTATGGATCACCTCATCACTAACCATCGTACTATCGTAAAATCGTAACACCCACCACAGGCGCTTCATCGCTGTCTTTCCTATTGAAGACGCTGTTCTCGAATACACCTCCTTCTTTCTGCGGCTCGCCAACACACGATACACCGTATGGCTTTGGGACAATGAGGAACCTCCCTGAGACTCTCCAGCTACATTTCACCGCGTTTCAACACTTACATTGCAGAACGGAAAACACTACACTCACCTGGTTCATGTAGGATAAAGTTGTTCTTCAGGTAATTGGTAAGTTGCTCGACGTACGAGAAGGTTTTGGGGTGTGTAGCACTTCGAAGCAGCTGCGATATTCGTCGACTTGGACCAGATGATGGACTGAAGAGCGAGTGCCTCTTTAAGTGCACGTCAAAAACAAGTTAGAATACTGATGTATCAAAGACATAAGCACAGCCATGACGTTGTCTCCATTAAAACTGTTAGCGTGAACGAGAGTGCACATGACTGCGAAAGGAAATGAAAATTTTACTATGTGATGCATACCGTGTAGGATTTTAGACTCAACTGGTTGTGTATTAGCTGAATGACTGTCACTGCGTACGAGAGTACATAAAGACAGCCGCTAATCTGGAGGTTCTCGTCATTGTACTCAGCTCAATAGATACACTAAAGGCAGATTTCATCGGTGTTTGACCTGAACAATGGTACAAAGAGTACGTCTGATGGATAATTCACTGCATTGCCTTTCCCGAGGTTGCACATCATCCCATTTTCAAAACAAATTAGACCTATCCAAAGCAGGATGAAATTTTATGCAACCAAGTGATATTACTTCCATCCAAAGCGGGAATCTTCCAGATTAACCCACACACTATCTGTATCACCTGTCGTCCCGTTGATCATCGACGGTCGGGTCCAATGGATCCTCCTCGCTCGAGGGACACGAACAGCGTCATATCGGTCGTTCAGGGCTTTAACGAAGAAGTCCGACCAACGCGTTGGTGGACGTCCTGGTGTTCTCTTGACATCCCGCGGAATCCAGTCGGTAACGGCTCTCGTCCAGCGGGTGTCTGCGAAGCGCATTACGTGGCCGGCCCACATAATTTTCGACAACTTGGCCACGCGACAGCGTCCCTGATCTTCGAACGTCGGCGAAACTCGGAACTCCAGAGGCCTTCTCTCACTTGCGTGAGTCGTGTCACTCCGAGCATCGTCCTCTCGATTCCACGCTGCGCGATGCTCATCGCGTGTTCATCCTGCTTTCGTATAGTCCAGGTCTCTGAGGCGAATGTTAGGGCAGGAAGAACGGTAGAGTCGAATAGGTGGGCCCGAAGTCGGACGTTCTTCGTCTTCTTCGCGACTTCTTCGACGCTCTTAAAAGCTCCCCAAGCCGCTCTTTTCCTCCTGCTCAGCTCTGGTGCTTGGTCGTTGGCCATGTTGACTTCGCGACCCAGATACACATAGCTGGAGCATTCGGAGATGTTCGTTCCGTTGAGCGAGAATGGAGCATCAGAAACCCATCCGTTCCTCATGAACATCGTCTTCGTAAGATTCAGCTGCAGTCCAACGTTCCCACATACACGATCGAAGTCGACCAGCATTCGCTCCGCCTGGCTGATGCTCGGTGTTATGAGCACGATACTAGCTATGAATAGCACTTAGCCCAATGAATAGCACACACTACCTATGAATATTAAAACAGTTTTTTTTTCTTCACGGAAGAAATTTTACTATGACTTTCTGTGAAATTTTCCAATCATCTCCCCCTCTCCCGCACAAAAAGAGCACTGTCTGTAGATAGAGTTGCTGAGCTCTTCACGAGGTTGGTAAACGACTATATTGGCGGCTAACGTTTCGGCTGGATCGCCTTCTTCAGAGCCTGAAAGGGTCAAGTCAGTTAGGAGTTACCCCACCAAACATCTCTTCAACCTTACAAAATTCAATGTCAAATTTTTGGAAGCCTGAAAAAGAGCACTGTTCAATTTTTAGATGAAAATAATGGGTTAGAGCTCAATTCAAAGATCAGGAAGACAGGAATTTTATAAGGATAAAGAGAGGCGTTACAGAATCCCTTTTGGGACGCGCCACACATTCTACTCCTACGGGATGTCGTGTAGGCGATTTGGATGCGTATTTGGCCATTCAATGACTTTCAGTGGCCAGCCGATGAACAAGTCAGTGTTATGTCCTTCCCAAACAAGCCTGCTACCTCGACGGCATGTAAGATTTAGTTGATATGGACGGGACCCGAGCGAAGAACATGGAATCGGAGTTCACGCGACACAGCCGCCTCCTGCGCTACCAGCCATCCATAGTTGAATAATTTTTGAATATTATAAAATATATGGTAGGATCATTAGGCCGTCGTGCGGCCGGTAGCGATGTACGGCGCTGGGTGTTGGCCTGCGACTAAGGAAGTTGAAACGCGCCTCAGTGTCATGGAGACGAAGATGCTGCGCTGGACGGCTGGAGTCACGCGCATGGACCGCATTCGAAATGATGCTATTCGGCAGAAGTGTGGTGTCGCTCCGAAGCGGCCAAGATGCGCGAAGCTCGCTTACGATGGTACGACCACGTTCTGCGTTGAAAGGAAGACAGGGTCCGCAAGATAGGCCTTGAGTTGGAAGTGTTAGGAAAGCGGCCTAGAGGACGCCCGAAGCAGCGTTGGTCGGATACGTTACACACGGACATGAAAGTAACTGGTGTCCACCCTGATCAAGCGCAGGATCGGGAAAGGTGGAGTCGTAACACCAGAAGAGCGGACCCCGCGACGATGTGGGACAGACGCTGAAGAAGAAGAAGAAGAAGAAGAAGAAGAAGAAGAAGAAGAAGAAGAAGAAGAAGAAGAAGAAGAAGAAGAAATGGTAGGATCATTCTCTCACGTGCGAAGAATGATAACATGGTGCTAAAGGGGCTAATGAAAACATTCCGCGCAATTCGTGTTGGGGAGGGAGTGCTGTGGACCCTGGTAGGCTTAAATATTTTCGATGCACAGCTTGTGGTAGAATAGAAAATATTGTTTTACTAGCCCAGGCCCACCTTTAGACCAGGGGCCGGATTCATCAACGACTTACAGCAATTTAGCAGAGAAAATTACAGCCGAAATCCCTGATAGCACGGCTTATCAAGCGATATGGTGAGCGATAAACCGCGTTATCTGGAGTTTTCCGGCGTGAATTCTCTGTTAAAGTTGAGTAAGTCGTTGATGAATCCGACCCCAGGGTTGTGCCCCAACTTGTAAATATGCGAGATGTTTTCTACAACTGGTTTTGTCTTACCGATTACAAATGTGTAACACTAGGCAAACAGTTTTTGTTATCAACCAAAGGAAAACTGTGACGTCCTGGGGTCGGATTCATCAACGACTTACATAACTTTAACAGAGTATTCACAGCGGAAAACTCAGATAACGCGGCTTATCGGTCCTGTTTGATAAGCCGCGCTATCAGGGATATCGAGTGTAAATTTCTCTGTTAAATTGCTGTAAGTCGCTAATGAATCCGGCTCCTGGAGGAGAGCATGATGCGATCTCTTCTTTTCACATACTCAAAAATAGCTGCTTTTAAGATAAACTTTGAACCATTAATTCACTTCAAAAGTAAAATTTTTATCAATGTTCAGAGAGTGCGAGTGTATTTTAGGGTAGGTGAATAAGAAATTTTTAAAAAAAGTCATAAGGACATTCATCTTGAACAAACAAAATATATCCTAACCATTTTGGAGTCTCTAGTTTACCCTGAAAGACGCTCGTCCTGCCTTAGAACATGTTTGGTTGGGTTACGAGGTGCTCAGCATGCTTTAAAAGAGTGTCAGGTTTCACTAAAAAGAGTGTCTAACTTGACTTGAATGAATAAAAACGGTATAAATGAACGGCACTAGTTAAAAGTTCCGACTCCACCGAGAAGGCTTCGGTCGAAAGAAAATTTTTCGCTGAAACTTTGTCTAGGGGGGTTATTTGGGGTGCTGATCGGGAATCTGATATCCGTTTTTCACGACTCCGTCGGGGAGCACCCATACCGTTAACAAGAGTGGTCCAGGCAGAGTCACCGATTTCGCTGAAACTTCGTCTAGGGAGGTTATTTGGGGTGCTAATCACGAATCTGACATCCGTTTTTGAAATTGCGGCCGATTACGGTAGGTTACGGTAGCTAAAGGTAACTAAGGTTGCCGAGTTCATAATCATCGATTTTGCCCAAACTTCGCCTAGGGGGTTATTTGGGGAGCTGATAACGAATCTGACATCCGTTTTTCGTTTTACGCCGGAGTTTGGGCGAAATTGGTGACCTTTACCTTAGCCACCCGTAAGTTCCGTGCCTACCATACTCCAGCGTAAAACGAAAAAAGGATGTCAGATTCGTGATCAGCACCCCAAATAACCCCCACCCCTGAAATTTCAGCGAAATCCGTGAACCTGCCTGGACCACCCTGTTAACGGTATCGGTCGTCTCCGACCGAATCGGGAAAACGGATATCAGATTCGTGATCAGCACCCCAAATAACCCCCCCCCTTAGACAAAGTTTAGGGAAAAAAATTCGACCGAAGTCTTGTCGGTGGAGTCGGGCTTTTAACTAGTGCCAAATGAACTACACATAAGACCTTAAAAGAAGGGAATATTTTGTGGTACCTGTTGTTACCACAGAGTTCTGGAATCTAACCGTTCCAAAAAACATTGCAGCTCTAATGGTCCTATGGCCGTCGCAGTGACACTCGGCATGTTTGAAAAACAGTCAGTAAAGAAAAGTTCTAAAAACAGGACACGAATCTTAGCTTTCGAATCAACATAGTGCCAACTGCTCTAGAAAAACAGTGTCAAATTCACATAAAAACCCACCCCTCGCCACTGTGACACTGCCGCAACAAATAAACCAATGGGGTCCTCCTCATAGCACAACTGGAACGTAGACCTACATAAGGAGTAGAGGCGAACGAGAGCTAAGCTTACCTCAAAGGCCTTCGAAATATTTGCAGCAAAATAGAAATGCAAACTTCCAAAGGACATCAGACATGGCTTATATATTCATTGGCTTTTTGTACAGATAAATGAACTAAATTTTGAAGACAACAACCATATGTGATCAACAGTTCAAGGCGTAATAGAAGTTCCTCTGCTGTTCCGGATGTTTCACGCCTTCTTCTTTGACGGTGCTGATGAGGAATGTACAACTCCTGACGAACTCTTCGCAGTTGCTGACGAGCTCTTCGCAGAGGCTGACGAATTCTTCGCTGCTCCTGACGAGTTTTTCGCCGCATTCAGGCTGTCCATATATTTTCGCTGGTCTTCGGCTGAAGAAAAGAGGACTTATCAATGCGAACAATGATGGTTAGACTCAATGAAGTAGTGTTATTAGGTTACAAAGCCCGTTATAAATCGAAGTATTTTGCACTTTATTAGGTTGGTGCATAAGTTCTCAGACATTTGGGGCATAAAATATTTATTATCACAACATACGAAGAACAATATCAAATCATTTGAAGTAACCACCCTATACATCAATTGTCTTTCGCCAACGTGCTGGTAAGTCATGGATGCCTTTTCTCCAAAACGTGGCCGGTTGTGATTCGAAAAATGTGAGCAGTGCCTCCTTGACATCCTCTCGGTTCCTAAATTGCTGGCCGTCCAAATAGCGTTGAAGGCTTGAAATCAAATGATGATCAGAAGGAACGAGATCTGATGAGTAAGGTGGATGTGGAAGAACGGCCCATCCATAGTCCGCCAACTCAGCCGCCGTCGCTCAAGCAATATGCGGTCTAGTGCTGTCGTGTTGAAAATACACCTTCACTTGCTCTCCTCGTGTGGTTTGAAGCTGGGCCCTCAACTTGCTCAGTTGGTTGACGTAAACCTCTGCCGTCACTGTTATCCCTTCGTCCAGCAGCTCCCAGTATTCTACGCCAAGAACGCTCCACCAAATGCCTCCTTTTTCACGTGAAGGTCGGGTTTCGGAACGTCCTCTGTCTCTCCAGTTGCGTCAACCCACTGTGCACGCCGGTGATAATTAGAGTAGAGTATCCACTTCTCATCCCCGGTGACAAGGTTGTCCAGCCATCCGTGGGTACGTCTGAGGGTAAGGAGAGACAGAGCGACGTCGACTCTGCGATCCATGTCATGTTGTGTCAAGTCGTGAGGTACCCAGCGACCCAATGTTTGCACCTTGCCAATCGACTTCAATCCTCGAACGACTGTTGGGTGACTAACGCCAAGAGTGCTTGATAGTTCGCGAGTGGTTTGGTATGGGTCCGCTTCCACTCTACTTCGGAGGCCATCCAAATCCAGTGTCATCGGGCGCCCTTCTCGTTCATTGTCTTCAACGGAGAATTCACCAACTGCAAACTTCGAGAACCACTGGTACACAGTACTTCGAGCAGGAGCACTCTCGTTGTAAACATCCTTCAGGCGACGATACGATTCGTTGGCATTGAGGCCAGATTGATGCAGGAATAACATGACGTGCCGAATATGCGTCTCAGTTGGGATGAATTGCTTAGCCATAATAGCTGACGTTAACAACGCAGAAGTAAATGTCAGGAACAGTTTTGTAGCCCTTTCCTTTCTCTATCGATCGATCATTTACGCGTTGATACATGTAAGAAATTTGGCGGGAAAATGCGCTTTCAATTCAGGAGGGATCAAATGTCCGATTATGCACCAACTTAATATTATACGAAATGGACTACAACTACGTCGATCGACTACGCTGCAAATTCAGAGTTTGCAATCTTACACATCCACTTTATCGCCACCGAAACACCTATGTCACTGCCGACTGAACTCGTTCATTGCTATAGAAGTCTTTTCGGCGCTCACCTATTTTCTCATAGCGACAACACCGGGGATAGTCCACTGTGAGCAGCCTGGGATGGAGAAGCGTCGCTGAAACCGAGCCTATTAGATCAGAAAGACCTAGTCACCGAACAAAAATGTACTCACCAACTTCGTTGATGCCGAAACTACTAATCAACTGCTCGTAGCTGGACGGATTCTGGAAATCCTTCCGCTCTTGCACCGATATGTTGACGTCTATACCGGCAGCTTTACGTTCGAAGTGTTTGTAGAAGATTTGCTAAAGTGAAAGGACTGAGTCCCTACTGTCTTAATGGAGCTCGGATTTGGAAGTAAACGCAACGCACTATCAATTCAGGATCACACTCGGTTGTTGGCGGCGGAGGTATGCTCACCTCCTGATGAGGTGGCGTATCCATACGCTGAAAATACGAACCTTTTCTCCAGGCTTATCAGGAATCGAGAAGGCAAATGGGCTTACCTTTGTGTCGGCTTCAGCATCTACGCCATCTAAAGGGCTATCGAATGGTCGCGGAGTCCATCCGCCGGACCCTGTTGAAGTCCCGTCTTCGATCTTAAATTTACAACCATATTAGGAGTTCGATTTTTTGAAGAAAGACATAACCGTTTAAAGCTTTTTTTCAAGTACTGGGAAAGCAGCAATTTTTAGAGCTAAAAGAAGAGATTGCGCCATACACTCGTTCAGGATGTCGAAGTTTTCCTTTGACTGCTACCAAAAGTTCTGCTTGAGTAGGGTTACGCATCAGCGTGCGGTAAAACAGAAACAGTTGGAACAAAATGGACATATTTTCAGTTTGAAAATTCAAGAAAGCAACATGTACATCATCAGTCTAATGAAAATGGCCACGCGCTGGACGTGTGCTTGGCGCGATCTTTTCCTTCTACAAACTGGAAAAGTGCTGCCTTCTTGCCCTTTAAAAAAGCTCCATTTGTGCGATTCCCACTCCGAAGGGTTTGATCTTCAGAAAAAATCATAAAGTTGATAGATTTTGTTCGGTTTGTCCATACAGCTGAGTTGCTGTAAATCCTGTCTGAATGTCAATCTCATCATAGTGGAGTAAATCTTACGAGCGATAACAAGTGTTTCGAACCACTTTCCTAGTGCCATGTCACCCTCCTGCCCGATCTCGCTCTGGCTCAGGTGGGCACCAGCTCCTTTAAAGTCCTTGCATAAATATCATATCAGCGCTGCTTCGTGCGCTCTCTAGGCCGTTGTCTATCACATCGAAATTAAGGCCTATCTTGCGAACGCTGTCTTCCTTTCCATGCTGTACGATGCCGTACCATTGCAGCCCTGCTCCGCGCATCTTTTCAGCTATCGCGCCACACCGAACTTCTGCCGAATAGCATCATTTCGAATGCGGTCCATGTGGGTGAATCCAGCCGTCCAGTGCAGCATTTTCGTTTTCTTTAAGCTGAGGCTACTTTCGGTTTCCTTCGTCGCAAGCCAGAACTCACCACCGTGCATATCTAAAGGCTGGATGACGGATCTATAGATAGATCTCTGGCCCTAAGCGCTCTGGGATCTTCCTGTCGCCAGTCAAGGAGCGTCACCTGGACCAAGCTGCACTCACACTTGAGTTCACTTCAGCCATCGGACCGCCGTCAGACGCTATTGCTGATCCCAGACACATGAAAACCGAAGTGCGTGAAGGCCCAGTTCCATTAATCTCAGTGGAGCCGGACTATTTTACTTCAGTCGTGAGCCACTCGGCCTTCTTGACGCTCAGATTGAGCCCAAACGTCTCTAAGAAATCGCACCAAGCGTAATGAAATTCGGAAAGAAACTGCCGTCGGAAGAAAGAGATATGAATAAAAACCAGAGTTCTAATCCCTTATCCATCCACTTTTCATGGGAGTTGAGGAAAGTGGGAGTTGTACGAAAGTCTAAATGTGACGAGCCCAATCATGTAAAAGTTGCCTTAGATGTGGTCCGTCGGGTAGTGGTTGAAATAGGCGAGCACTGATGGTCACATCGGTGTAATTCTACAGAACGAGATCCGTCCTGTAATTCTTCTATTACTACCAGCTTTGTCCTAGCCGAGCAAATTTTGCACGCCATTATGCAGGTATATAATGTATAAAGGATAAGATTATAAGAATAGATGCGCGTGCATTCTTCTTCCAAAAGATGTCGCGTGGGTAATTTGAAAACGTGCCTGACCTACAACGACCTGAGATGGCCAGCCGATGGACAAGTTAGGTGTTCAATCCTTCCCAGACAAGTCTGGTATCAATTCAGTGACCCGAAGAGCGAAAGGATGGAAGCCTTGATTGGTCTGGTGAGGGAGGGGGGACCCGAACCAATAACCTAGAATTGTGTACACGCGACAGCCGGCGTCTCCTCCGACTGCGCCACCATTCGCCCGCTTCAACAATATGAGTGATAAAGACGTGTTTTAGGGTGAAAAGAATTATATTCTCCCGTCCAAAAATAAAGGACAACCTACAGTAGCTAAAATAAAGTGAAGGATTTAGCCTATCATGAAGAAAAAAAAAAACGTTACTCAAATTAATTATGGCCACGCTCGCAAAATTATTCTTAACCTCAAAGGAAAACAACAAATTCTGCAATGATAACTGAAAAATAACTTCACTGAAAAAGTAGCGACCTGTTTTAAAGCATTCCTTCCCTCTTCAAGAGCCATATCGATAAGACGCTCATTCTCATCATCAGTATCGCTTTTCTGAAAGCGAAACATCTACAGAAGTTCAAGCAATGTGGGACCCACTGATTTTGGTGAAACGCCGTACAATAACTTCATCAGACGCTTCAACTACAACCTTCGCGAATTGATTAGCGTATCTAAACTGCTCAGTTCACATACAACGGCTCAGAATGGACCATACTTTGGATCTGACGCCGATTTGGGTCCGTTACCATTTCAATCCCTGGATAAGTATTAGGTTGGAAACTATGCTCCGCCGTTTTCAACATTTATTCTAAAATTCGCTGAACGTCTTTATCACAATGTTATATATGTTCAAAAGAGAATGTCCTTGCTCTACCAGGAGGTATCCTACGCTTTTAGCATTTTGACTATTGGGTGAATAAAGTGGAAGGTCAAAAAATAAACAAAAATGATCTTCGTCAACAGCTCTCTGCTTGCTTTAGAGATTTTCTGCAAAAGGTTATTACCATTAGAAGGAGAACGATTTGCTCCATAAGAAGAGGTTTGGTTGTTTTTGTTTATTTTCAACTTTCCGGTCCTTAAACTGGAGTGTCCAGAAGACATACATTATTTTTACCTACACCTGCTCTTTGGCAAAATTTTTTGAACCTGAAACTGATGACCAAAAACGAGCGAAAATACACCAAAAAGTAAAGCATATATTCTGATAGAACGAAACATTCTTTTTTCAAACGACGCACGACGCATGACACTGTTTTCTAGACATTACAATTGATTGCCTTGCAAAATCGAAGAAAACAGCCAATACAGTTCTTGTAGATCAAACCACCCTCTTTCAAATGTCGTATAAGCTTCTGTAAAAAAAAAACTCGGAAGAAAGCAGAGAAAAGGAGCTGCGACGAAAGTCATTTTTCTTTTTATCCCCTACTTTATTGACCTAAAAATTGGCAAAAATCAAAATCAAGTCAGTGAAAAGAGGAACACATACTTCCTGATAGAGCAAATAATTTTCTTACGAATGGTATATAACGCTACGCTAAAAGTTTCGGCGAAATTCGAAATAAAATATATAAAAAATGGTGGAGACCTAATATCCAACCCAATGGACCATGCGGGTAAATGGTATTTTTGAAATATCTAGTCTAAGGATAAGTCAGGTGAGGGTGACTATAACGAGATAGGATATCCGGATGATTTCCTCTGAAATCCTATATCTTATTGTAGTGGGTTATCCGACATCCGATGCGAAGAAAAATCGGTTATCCGATCATGAGAAAATCCGTTCTAGTGAAAATCACCCTTACCTGAGTCATCCTGAGATTGAGCAATTCAAAAATACCACTACCCTCATGGTACGTTTATCCGGGGTTCGAAGAAAGGTGGTGGATCCGAATTATGTGAATCGACATCGATTCAATGGATAGAATGAACGCTGGTGAAAGCAACAATCAAACTGTTCCTTTTTACCAAAAGACACTTTCGAATAAAAAGGTTTTTTAATGTTAAAAGGAGACTCCGAATAAAGCCAAAATGATCAGAACGCGCGTACAGCAAATATGGTCTTCAAGAGTGGCAAACAACGACAGCAACAACGGCAAATTCAGATGTCAAGAGAGTGGAACGGACGATAAGCGATACTGCTGGACGAAAACCCACTTGACTTACTCTCTCAGGAGGACGGGGCTCCACCATTCCAGATGGAGGGCTGGATGGACTTACGGCGTTCTCGGCATTCTCGGCATCGCGGTCGGCTGGAAATACAATGCTAAAATTATATCATAGTAATCTGTAGTGATTTTTGAACTGCAATAAGCGTCAATAACTAGTGAAGGGAATTCTAAAATAGTACCTCGTTCAAAAGCATCCTCTCTATCATCTTCGACACCTCCATAAGAAACTAATGAGACGGCTGATGAAACCTGAAAGCAAATTAGGGTAACGCTCATTGGACACCAGCGTTTTATGAAGAATTTGCGGCACTAGTTAAAAGTTCCGACTCCATCGACAAGACTTCGGTCGGAAATTTTTTTTCGCTGAAACTTCGTCTAGGGGGGTTATTTGGGGTGCTGAGCACGAATCTGGCATCCGTTTTTTGTTTTACGCTGGAATACGGTAGGTTACGGAAGGTACGGGTGACTAAGGTAATGGTTACCGATTTCGCCCAAACTCCGGCGTAAAACGAAAAACGGATGTCAGATTCGTGCTCAGCACCCCAAATAACCCCCCTAGACGAAGTTTCAGCGAAATCGGTGACCCTGCCTGGACCACCCATGTTAACGGTATGGGTGGTCTCCGACCGAATCGTGAAAAACGGATATCAGATTCGTGATCAGCACTCCAAATAACCCCCCTAGACGAAGTTTCAGCAAAATTTTTTTTCGACCGAAGTCTTGTCGGTGGAGTCGGAACTTTTAACTAGTGCCGAATTTGCCCAAAGAAGCAGGTAATGAAATGCAGACAAAAGATAGGCAACAGATAACAGATCTAGCAAAATAAGGAGAGGTACCCACCATGTATTGCTTAGAGAATCTGGTTTATTCATTGAGAACATGGAAAACAAATTAAAAAACATAGCAAAGGAAACTGTAGCAATTAGTGAATCTGACTGCTATAAGAAAGCCCGAACTTCCACGACTTTATATGACGTTTGACTCTACGTTTCTGTAGCCTATCTATATACTGTGCTTATAGAGGCTACTTAAAACTCGTTATAAAGCCAATTTGGGACATTCTAGCGTTTTTAGAAGCTATTTCCACATCCATCGACAGCAACTGCCGAACAGCAAACACGAACCTGGGGCATTTTCGACGTGGGAGTGCGAATAGAAGGCGAAGGCGAGTGGTACTCCTTGCGTTTAGGAGGCGGCGGCTCACGGAACTCTGTGGTGTCACTTCGATCACTGTTGTCACTGAATGACGAGTATCGTCGCGGCTCCTCGAACATAGTGTCCGCGTCTGGAAGTACTGCTTCGGCTCGTATATTTGGTTACTAATATGTCATCGAAGAAAAAGCCCGGTCCATAACTGGAACGCAGTACGGCAAAATGCCCTCTTCCTATCAGGGTAGTGAGAAAGCCTTGCGGGGAGTGAGGGGGAGGGAGGGAGAGGATTTGACATTTTTTCTCCTTTATTTAGCATACAATGCAAATATAACTACGGTATGCCACCTAAAAGGACGGTTCCGATTTCCTTCTCCAAGAACTGGAGGGACTGGGGTCAAAGAGTTCGCTAACTGCCCTTTTAAGATCTTCAATTCAACTGAATTTTTTCTTCGCGTTCTCCTGTCTCTGATGTTGGCTGACGTAGGTGCTACCGGTGACTGTGCGTCCTTGCGAGAGCAACTCGTAATGCAACATTCCTTGCGAATCGCAGAAGCAGCAAAGTAGACACTTCATGGGGTGAAGGCCCATTTTCGCTTCGCTGGCGAGTCTTCTCCTCGAGCGAGTTAGGACCTGTTCATACTTTGCGACAGCAGCGGTGACGCGCAGCGTGCGCGGCATGCGCAGCGCACGAAAGTATGAACAGGCGACAGCGGCGACTGGAGCGACTAGAGCGACAGCGCCGGCGCTCAAGTATGAAAACTTTTCGGCGGCGCGCCCTCGATTTTAATCGGTATGCATGTTCTGCACGGGCGACGGGAGCGACGAGAGCGCAGCGCGCGGAAGTATGAACAGGCGACAGCAGCGACTGGGGCGACAGCGCCGGCGCTCGAGTATGAACACTTTTCGGCGGCGCGCGCTCAGTTTTAATCGATATGCATGTTTTGCACGGGCGACGAGTCGCTCCTGTCGCGAAACATGAACAGGCCCTTACACTGCACGACGCATGTTAAGGCCTCGTGCACACTTTCGCCACGATGGGATCGTAGCGATGATTATTGCGGAGCGACGCGAAAGAAGGAGAATCCAGTGCTCATCGCATTGCAGATCGCTGTGCAAGGGAGCGCGACAGCGATCCGCTCAGGACGAACGCTAAACACCACGCTAACAAAAAGTATGCCATGCCCACGATGAGCACGGGAAACCATCGATATCGACTGCCACTGTTGCGACGGCCGCAGCGAAGATTCCTTTGAATATCCGGCCGGGTGCGGTGGAAGGGTTATGAGCTGAGCGCCGTGATAGCATCGCGGCGATGGAAGTATGCCCCGACCTAAGGCTCCGTACAGCTTTGCGGCGAGGGCGATAACGATGAGTCACGCCGCTCCCGAGTCTTGCCGGCGGCAAGCGGCAGAGGCACGGAGGGACGAGGTACTGCATTCCCAGTCGGAACAAACTGCTGCTAATCGCCTTCCCGTCTTCTGTCCGCGCTTTGGCCGTTCACTGGCACGAAAGGCTAGAGCGCAGACAGCCTCTGCCAGCGCAGACTGCGCAAAATCAGCGGCGGCGGGTATAATGATGTGTATGATTATTGCCGCTGCCGCTCCAACAGCGCCGCCGCCGGTGGCGGCAAGCTCTGCGTCCCTACCCTATGGTCAAGGATAGAGCAAAGGACAGGGATAGCCGTTACCACAGTAGTTTATGGGGCCTTATGGAACACTACAGCACGCTGGAGTATACTATAAGCATGAGCGATCCTTACCCTGAAAACGTCGGAAACGACATGAGGGACCCATGGAGTCAGCACTGCTCTGTAACCGAACAACTGGAGACTCCTCGTTAAACGCACGCAACAAAAAAGCTGCGGACGAGTTGTCGCGGCGCGGCCACACAGCCATCACCGTAGTCTTTTGCTCTCTGCGCCCTCCTAGCTTAGAGATCGTGTCGGCGTCCCCGCTGGAGTTCGATCAATCTCTTGTAAGCTCGCGACCGTATGCTATTCTCGCCCGACTCGGAGACGGTACCCGGTGCGAAAAATCGATGCATATGATGTGCATACCGGGGATGTAGGCCTCATACCCGGCCGGGGACCGTTGGAGAGAGAATAGCATACGGCCCCTGGAGGCGAGCTAGGGAATTGAACTCGCAAGAACTACAGGTAGCTTCGTGAACATCACGTACACCACTCTAAAAATGACCGTTAGCACACGATCTGCACCGTTGTCAATGCCCAAAAATTTTTGCGCATTCCGTAATGAACTTTCCGTAAGCTTACCATCGAACATAGTGTCGGAATCCCTACGCGGTCGCGGTGGCGAGTGGTCAGAATCTGTTTGCGGTCTTGGTGAGTGCACGCTGCTGTTAGCCTGGGAATTCGTGGCCGGCAGCTCTTCACCTTAATCGTAGTCATATTAACAGCTTACAATATCGTGAAGAAGACGGGAAAAAAGTGGTAAACTACTTGGCTCCACGTGGAAAGATCTCCGTCGTGGTGATTCCTCATCGCTTTCGTCACCGTAAGCTGCTAAGGTGTTCATTCTGTAATTGAAGAACCTCCACTCACTTTGTATTAAAGGACCGCAGCGCTCGAAACCACGAGACAAAGCACTGGATGCCAGTGCACGGACTGAACTGACCTTCGAAAGGTCGAAGAAAGCTATGGGTTAGACGGAGGAGGGTACAAGTCCGTAGAAGGAAACCACCTTGTTACGATTAAATGGCTAGCAGGATACTACCGCCAGAAAAGTGAGCAAGTGAGTCGAACACACGTGGGATGGCATTCTCGGGGTAGGAAATTGAAAACAGCCGAATAATCTTCAACTTCAGCATGTTGCTTGTACTGCCGCTTGTTTTTAATTCTACCGCTATTGTTTAACGAACAAGATGACCACTTCGAGTATGGCAGATCCGATGGCATCGTTAGTCTACCCACAGTAGATTTTAACGTGCTTTTATATTGCAATTCCATCCCTGGCATTCTTTTGAAATTACGAATAAAGGAGGACCCTCCTCCCTGAAATTGTATTCGGGAAAGCATTAGAACAACAGTGTATGGTTCACAACAGTAGAGAAATATAAGAACGGCCAGATACTACAAAATTAAAAATAAAGCATGGAGTAAAACAGGAAATCGCCTCAGACACCGACGGCGGTTGATGCGCCCCGGTCAACCACCGGCGAATTCCCGTCGGAGCAGATTACATGTGAACTGTTCCTCGAAAAATTGCGGCACGCGCGAGCGGTGTGAGTCAGGGGCCGTATGCATACCCGCCCCGACGCGCCCCGCCGGGAAATGGGGAGGAAATATCGTACTTCCGCGATGCACACCAAGTTGGGAATACAGTACTCCGGGGCCCTAGCGGGAAATTGCGTCCCGCTACTCGGAGGGAGGTAAAGGGAATTCGGACTGGAGCAGAGACGTTGCTGATTGGAGCGGACATGCTGCTGTCAAGACAATGCTTTCGAACTATGCCTCCACATAAGAGCAGCGGAGGAGGGGCAAGAGCGAGACTTCGTTGATGTTTTGGTATATGTGATGCTTAGTGAGGTCATTTTTGAGCAGCAGTGTTTAGCATATGAGGAGTTCGGCCCTTCGGTCATTCATTACGTAGAACAGACACTCACTGAAGCTAATTTTAAGGCAGTGTCCAAGTGTTGGGATTTTTTATATTTTCGTTAGTTGTTGAGTATAAGAAGCGCCTACTGAGGCTATGATTGGACCACCCGTCTGTATGTGCGTATTCAATGCGGGTATAACAAAGTTTAGCTAGGTTGTTTTTATGTTAGTGCTTTCATTTATTGAAATGTACATTTTCCGAAATCTTCGGTTAAATAATTAATACTCTTAAGGCTAAATGGTGCTTGGACGTTTTATCCTTGAATTTTTACCGTAGAGATATAGATTCTCCCAGTACAGTTACGGCTTTTGGTACTAAGCGGGCTGCTACCCGCTCCATTATGAGAGGATGGTCGTAGAACACTAAAATAAACTCGGTTTCTGAGCACAGAACCAAGCAAGGAATGGAACTCCGGAATGTGGCTGATCTTACTTACCGGTTTTAACGTACCTTCCCGGTATACAGCGGGCACCAGTCCGCCTAGTATCCGGCTTCTCCATGTTATTTCAGCGATGTTGAGGTCTAATATACATTTCAAACTGTTCGAAAGGCTTATCTGACCTGCTGCCAACAAATAAAAGGGCATAAACGGCATATCGTTAATTGTCGAATGGAGCCGAGGAAAAAATGCTAATAGCAATGCTTGTTTACTCCCAGCTCCACCTTGTTCAACTAGTTCATATATGCCCTTATCTAACTAACAAACCTTGTCTTATGTCATACGACGCATAGCTATGACTTGCTTAATGCAGTACCACTATGAATCTCACTTGCTCATTGTTGCAAGATGATTCTTCCCAAAACCCGTAAAAACAACGGAGAACATTAATATTAGGTTGTAACGAATTAAATGGCACTGGCTCGTGCCATTTTTTGGCGCGTCTTTACGCGTTTGATCAAGAACAAACCGTAACATGTGGCATATCATTTAGAAGCGCAAACTTTGCTCTACCGGCGAGTACCAAATTTTCTATGTAAAAGTGGGAAAACATTAGAGTTTTATTGACTTTTTTGCAGACGGACAAAAGGGTAATCCGAGGCATTTACTTGTATGAATTCAAACTGGGCACTTCAGCTAAGGAGGCGGTCGAGAAGATCAACGCCGCATTCGGTCAAGGGTGTTCCACAATTCGGACGGCGTATCGTTGGTATCAGAAGTTCCGGAATGGAGATGAGAGCTTGGAAGAACATGAAGGTCGTGGGAGGCATAGTGATGTTGATGAGGGCAAGCTGAGAGATGTGGTAGAGGAGGATCCACACAAAGGTATCAGGGAGATAGCGAAGGTTCTTGGCGTCAGTCACAACACAGCTGCCCGGCATCTGAAGGAAATTGGAAAGACCAAAAAGCTGGAAAGATGGGTGCCTCACGAGCTGTCTGAGGACCAAAGAAACCGACGATATGAGATCTCGCCCGCATGCTTCTACGGAACGAAACGGATCCATTCCTTGAACGCATCGTAACCTGTGACGAGAAATGGATAATGTACGACAACAGGCGACGATCGGCACAGTGGTTGGACAGCGATGAGAGCCCCAAGGTTTTTGCGAAGCCGGAATTGCACCTAAAGAAAGTAATGGTGACAGTATGGTGGTGTTCGCTGGGAATTATTCACCACAGCTTCCTCCCTCCCGGTGAATCCATCACGGCAGAGAAGTACCGCATTGAAATTGAAGAAATGATGAAAAAGTTGAAGGACATCCGGCCGGCCTTGGTAAACCGAAGGCGAGTTCTTCTGCACGACAATGCTCGCCCCCATGTAGCTCGAATGACGTTGCAGAAATTGAATGAGCTGAGCGTTGAAACTCTACCACATCCTCCGTTTTCTCCCGACCTCTCCCCAACAGACTACCATTTCTTCAAGCATCTTGGCGACTTCTTGATAGGGAAAATATTCAAATACCAACAGGATGCCGAAAGTGCCTTCGAAGATTTCGTCAATTCTAGAACTTCTGATTTTTATGCTACTGGGATAAAAAAGCTTGTGTCACGTTGGCAAAGATGTGTGGAATCAGAAGGTTTTTATTTCGATTAATAAACTTGCCTACAAGCCGAGATATTAACTGTTTAAATTTACAGTGGTTCAGTGCCATTTATTTCGTTACAACCTAATAAATAGGCAGGTGAACAGAACACAAGTGTATATAATGTGACATAACAGCGTTTTAACAGGCTTCATAGCAAATCCGGTATCCACTTGATAATATACTCCCACGTCTTTCCTCATTCCTTGGCCGTCCCTTTACACGGAGGTAGAAAGCAGCTGATAATTTCTCCGTGATTTGCAACGCTCCCTCTGTGCCTGTGTACGAAACATTTTCAGTACGGCTAGGAAGTTTCCCGACCGTAAATTTCTCGAGGTGCGTCGCAGGTAGGGGCATTCGTTCCCGCCGGGTAATTTCTGCTGGGTTGAGAGCGCGAGAAGTCCGCCCCGCCGGGGCGAGGTATGCATACGGACGGCCCCAGGGTGAACCGGGCTGTACAGTGAAGGTTTTGGTATACTGCAAGGAAGCCTTCGTTTTGAAGCTCTGCTCCAAGTGCGGCAACGGGCAGTTAAAGCCCGAAAGGCCTGCGGATGGGTGTAGTACATTCGCGAGCCTAGAAAGCTCGTGTTTCTGCCAATAAAGACGTTAATGTTAATGTTAATGTTTATTACGTCGCGAAAGGCAGACGCGAGATAGAGATAGAAGTAGGACAGTACAAACAAACAAACATCAGAAAATGCACAATCAAGCAAGAATTGGGTGTGGTCGATTTCCATGACTAGAGTCCGTCAAACTTAAGCAACATTTTGGATGCGTACCGCTTGAACTGGGGTATGGAGTAAGCATTTGACAGGTTTTTCGTGATACTTATGTAAGCGCTACCTGCTCTATGCGTAAAGAAGCAAGCACGAACTGTAGGTCTCGGACAAGGCAAGGCTATCTTCATTATACCAACTCTAGTTCGGGAAGGCATTAAACTATATAATTTCATAATCACAGCCAGACTAGGTTGGTGCAGAATTTTATGAACGAGACAAACATCAAATACCTTTCGTCGTGATACGAGGGATGGAAGATCCAAATGTCTATTTCTGAACACTGCGTTGGGGATGTTGGATTATAAGAAGCCTCAAATGCGAATAAATAATTTCCTAGTAAAATTGTTTTGGATCTTCTCAATTCTGGAGGTATCTTTTATCCTACTAGGGTTGAATACTGTAGTGCTCGTTTCAACTAATGGGCGTATATACGTCTTGTAAGCCCTTATTAAAAGAGCTCTGTTCTTTGTAGAAAGGGCTTTAAATATGTGAATTGGTCGCAGAAGCGCTACCCTACAACGGTTTTTCACATGTTCAGAAAAGTCTAGCTTGCTGCTGTATGTATGTGAAACCAAGATCTCTAATGAAGTCCACCGGTGTGATATGGAGACCATCCACTTCATATGTATGTTGTGCAGTTGCTGCTAATACGCATGAAATTCGTTTTGTGCGGAGCCAAAGGGAGTTGCCATTGTTTAGACCAGGAAACCAATAAGTTGATTCCTCTTTGAAGACGTAATTCATCATCAACACTATCAATGATCCTGTATATTTTTACATCATCTGCATACATGGCACAATCACAAACATTACGCAAAATTTCTGGTATTTCCGAAGTAGAAATGTTAAACAGTATAAGCGATAATACCCCACCTTGAGGTACTCCACTTGTTATAAATATGTTTAACTTCGGAGAATACATGTCCAGTTTTAACTTGAAACGTTCTCTCATTTAAAAAATCAGCGATCCACTTCGTTAGCATTGGATGTATCCTAATTTCTTCTAATTTGAACAGCAACTTTTTGTGAGATGCCCTATAACGCCTTAGCAAAGTCAAAATAAATAGCATCACAGCAGCGCTTGCTATCAAGCGCTTCAGTCCATTCATTCATGGATTTGATTAGGTTCGTCTCTACAGATCCTCCTGATACAAAACCATGCTGTTGTTGAGGAATGATCCTATGGGCAGAAAGATGGTGCAGTAAATGCCGCTTAACAACCTTCTCAAAAAGCCTGCAGAAAAATGACGTTATGCTCACTGGTCTATAATTGTCAGAAGGTTCTTTCTTCAATATGGGGGTGACAAACGAGTGTTTCCATCTCAAGGGTACTTCTGCATACATTAATGATTGGTTAAAAATGTACGCTAAAGGGCCACTAATAACACTCGCAACCTTCCGTATTACAAATGTTGATACAAAATCTGGAGTGACTGAAAAGGAATTCGGGCATTTCATTATCAGTTCATGAAGTTGATGAGACTGAAACCATGGGATATCCTTCATGGGGGTACTGTGAGAGTGGTACATAGACGGAGCAGAGCCATCGTCAATTTGGAAAGCAGTCACAAACTGGTTAGCTAGCATATAGCTCTGTCATAATCAGTTGTTGCAATGAGTCCATCTTTTTCCAAACATCCAATTCGTTTTCTTTTGTTAATTTTACTATTTAAATATGCGTAGAAGTTACGTGTGTTACCGTCTTTTACGTTAAAGAAGAGAGGAAGAGCAATGGCTATGGAATACAAGAACCATTCATGCTCCGTCCCCTATGAATGCGAGCCATTTCCATTCTCGCTATAACAATGTCCAAGTCGTAGTGTAATATCAGGCTTGATTCCAACCATGGACTTTGTATACGACGATAGGCGATGGACTTATACGAGTACACCCGTTGTACGGATAGCGGGAGAGGTACAGATAGCGAAATGTTGGAGGGGTAACGCGTTTCTGCTTCTGTACACAATTCAGGATGGTTCAGTGGTTAATCATTTATATGTAATGAGCAGGAAAGGGAGATAGGACCATTCGTCACAACCGCATAGCAGCCCTGTCGCGTACGCCGCTATCTTCTGGCCATGGTGACCTGTTTTCCGCCCATGTACCGTGACGGCTGGTGCCTCTTCTGGTAGAGGCATCGTCATCGCCGACGATACTGCCGCCGGTGCCGAAACAGAGACATGTCTACATACAAAAATAAGCGAATAGCAGATCACTTAGTAGCAGTCGATCGGCTTTGGTTGTAGAAGTGACAGCTTGAGGGCGATTGGAGTCGGCTCGAAAGTTGACGATGGGTAACGGCTTGTCGATGGTTGAAGGCGGTGGGACTGGTGGAGGAGTACGGCTTATGGAGGGTTGAAGACAGCGGGAGTAGTGGCGAAAAGCGGCTTGTTGAAGGTTGAAGACAGCGATGAGGTGGAGGTGAAGACTTGATATATACTGAAGGACTACGACGACTAGTTATTGGGTTGACTCCGGATTTTTGATTCCGAGGTATTGCTAATGGTCTGGCGACCATTTTCGGTTGTTTACGGGAATTATTATTCATCCCATTGTTTCCTAAAGGTCCCCACAGACTTCTGCGGTAACGCGCTCGCCGCTGTGGTTAAGGATAGCGCAGGGACGCCGCTGGCTGCGAGCTCTGCGTCCCTGCCCTATGATGAAGGATAGGGCAGCGGCAACGCCGCAGAAGTCTGGGAGAGCCTTAAGACTGATGTCATCGCGTAGCTTATACTGCTACTTCCACCCTTTTGCGAGTTTACTGGACTATTTCTCCCCGATCTTTGACTGGTACTCCAGGAACGTGGAGGGGAACTTCGGAAATTTCTGCTCCCCTTCGTGCACAGACTGCTATGGTGCTGCTTACCGCACTGAGAACAGTCAGGAATTTGACACTCATAGCTGGAGTGGTTGGTTGAACAACATTTCCAGCACCTTCTGCCATCTGTTAGTATCTTGCGGCGTCTTGCTTGATCGGTGATCATTCTGCAAATCATTGAGTAATGATTACCCCTATGGCAGAACAGACACTGACGAGTGGCAGAGTACCGTGGCCGCATGGTGCACTTATCTCTAGATGGGCTGAGCGCACTGCTCTCTCTGTGACCCAGCCTGCTCTACAAGTACGCTTTAGCGGCAATCGCTTTCTTTAAATGAGCTATGAGGTCACCAGGTTGTTGGCTAGCTTGCGAATGGCTTGATAGCAGAACTGGTCTCACCACCTCATGAGGAAATTTCGCTAGGATGATTTCACATCACATCGGGTCACAAGTTCTACGGACATCATAGCCTGCGGACACCATCTGATTAATCAGTATTTGGATCTGATCAAAAGCTGACGAGCAGCTTTCCGCATAACTGTGAGCTGGCTTTAAACTGATGAGTTTGTGCGCTATATGTGACCGATTTACAGAATGATCACACTACTTTTCCTGTATAGTTTGTATAATCCACTCATAGTTTTCAGGCACAAGCTTTATGCCTTTTACTAAATCTTGCGCCTTTCCTCTCAGGCTTTCCTTGAGTAAGAGGATTTTCTCCATAACGTCAAGCTCCTTACTCTTGTGAACAAGGGTTTCGAAAATTGCCCCGAACTCTGAAAAATTTTCAACGTTGCCGTAGAATTTCGGTAACGTCGCTTGAGGAGGTTTTATCGAACGACATCGTCGTGCCTCACTTCCAATTGCATTATCAGCAACAGAATTCAACGGTATTTGAGAGATATTACTGTCCGCAGTTTCAATCGGCTCTGTTTCGTCAGCCTGCACGATGGTGCGTTTTGCAGTGCTAAGGCTCTCTATGAGGTATACCCTAATTTTACGCTCATCGTGTCCCTTACGCACTTGGATTCCTCATGACGTGCCATTAAGTTTGTAGATCAAATTATCCACACTAGCTAGCTCTTTATGCAGCTGTGACTCATTCTCTATCTGCTATATTTACAAATTTTGTACTCCTCTCGAATCTCTTTATAGAGCTTCTCGAGCTTGTCCTTTCCCTGTTTTACTTGCTTTATATTGCTTTGCAAAAGAGCAGTAGTAGACTTACATTTTTCGTAAGTATTTTCATCCGTTAGCGGATACTCTACTCTTACTGTGTACTCTGTGTACGATACCACAAGGTCTTACAGAGTTGACGCGCTGCTCATTATCGGGGCTCAGTGGAAGTGCAACGCCATTTTATGCGGGACTTCTCGTGGGTCTCTTGAATTTAAGAGATAGTCTTCTCAATGTCTTGAACACTGATTATTTCTGTCGGTGATGGAAGAAAGGTTTCTAGTGCTATATGCACAGAAATTCGCTCTGCGTAATTAATACGGGAGGCTTGCAGTCTCTTAATTAGAGGCTGTGGTCGTTACTGGACCAACTCAAGGTGTGAACCGAGAGTAGTTCTCTTAATTAGACAATGCGATCTGCAATAGATCGACTTGCGGCTCTAGGCGTAGGGACGCAAGAGACTTACGATTCTCTTTATTTGAGAGAATGCGATCTGCAATAGATCGACTTGCGGTTCTAGGCGTAATGACGCGAGAGACTTACGATTCTCTTTATTGTAGAGAATGCGATCTGCAATAGATCGACTTGCGGCTCTAGGCGTTCTAGGCGTAGGGACGCGAGAGACTTACGATTCTCTTTATTGTAGAGAATGCGATCTGCAATAGATCGACTTGCAGCTCTAGGCGTAGGTACGCGAGAGACTTACGATATGGCTTATTAAGCCGACGCCCCAAAACATATCCGTTGTACGGATAGCGGGAGAGGTACAGATAGCGAAATGTAAGAGGAGTAACGCGTTTCTACTTCTGCACACAATTCAGGATGGTTCAGTGGTTAATCATTTATATGTAATGAGCAGGAAAGGGAGATAGGACCATTCGTCACAACCGCATAGCAGCCCTGTCGCGTACGCCGCTATCTTCTGGCCATGGTGAACTGTTCCGCCCATGTGCCGTGGACGGCTGGTGCCTATTCTGGTAGAGGCATCGTCGTCGCCGACGATAACGCCCGAATAATGCGGTGGTGCAGTGGGCGTTATGGCGAGTACAAGAGATGAGACAGAGTTTATTGAGAGAGCAACTGGTCTATGTACAGGTGGAGCGAGAACTGCTGTGCGTCCGCTGTATGGTAGCGTCACGCCTCTGACCTCTCAGGACTTGGGCATCATCGCAGACGATAGGCGATGATAGACTTTGGGTCAGCTTGCTTATAAGTGAAGTGAAGCTCTTCAACAGAGCCAGAATACAGACTAAATACTCATAAGCCTCCAGTATGCCTTTTCTGCACCAGATCGCCTTTGTGTTGATTCTCCGCCCATGCTATCCTTTCCTTACCACCTGGAAGCTTCGGTATAACCTAAGGAAAGATAGTAACCCGCGGCGCTTAAACAAGGGCATCTGAGTCTGGACACCGACTTCAGACAGCGTCACTAACCCTAGCATTCAGGGGCCGGATTCATCAACACTAACCCGCGGGTATAGGGGTAGAGATACCCACGATGAAGCCTGCGTCTATGACTCTTGCCTTACCCCTACATGACTCGTATCTTATCTCTACCCCTTATACCCCGCATATCCATGGGTTTAATTGTTGATGATCCGGCCCCGGGACTCTGCGCGGACTTGGTCGGCCGCATCTGCTCGCCAACGGCTTAAGCTTTAGATAAGCAATAAGGCGAAGAAAATCTCAGCAGCCCTTGTTTACGTGAACGCAAGAGTGTCAGGTAGCGGACCGCGAGGAGAGAGGACGGAGGCGTGGAGTGCGCGAGACGACGCGACGAAAAACCGCGCGCCGCCTCGGCACACTGTCAGGCGGACCAGTTCACCGGCAACGGTCGATTTTCTACGACTGAACGTGCCGCGATGCGGCGACTCCTGCCGCGTCTGTCGCACCAGTCGCCGTGCTTATTGTAGGCAACTCGAGTTCCTTTCCTAAACATTCCATTTGTCCTGATGCTTTGAGTGCTATTATAGTGCTTTCCTAATTTTGACACGTGCCGGACAGCCAGTATCACCGATGCCTATACTGATGAATGTGCCGCGGTGCGGCGGCGGCTGCCGCGCTTGCCACACCAACGGCCGCGTGCGCGGCAGCAATCAGTACAGAAACAGCGCAGCCCTGCAGCATACAACTTGTCGTAGATGGCCTGCAGCGCTTTCGCATTCCTTCGTTGTCTCTTTGGCTGCTCACTTAGACACTGTTGTCGTATTTTCTGTCGAAGATGGTAGATATTAAAGGCAGCAAAAGGTAATGCAGGTGAAGATGAAGTTTGGAAGGATAAAGGACGATGCCATTCAACCTTTTTGGGATGTGCCACGCATTCGACGGCGCAAAGCGGCTCGGAGGGGGTCATCTTGCATTCAGTAATTATCCACCTCCGTAAGGAGACGAATGCTCACAAGGGAAGGTTCTCAACTCAAGGTGAGCTTTTGCGATACTAGT
This sequence comes from Heligmosomoides polygyrus polygyrus, assembly GCA_947396885.1. Lineage (NCBI taxonomy): Eukaryota > Metazoa > Nematoda > Chromadorea > Rhabditida > Heligmosomidae > Heligmosomoides > Heligmosomoides polygyrus. The sequence goes on from OX377204.1 coordinate 16,861,713, forward strand.
TTGACAGGATGTAGGGTCCTCTGAGCGGAGTGCAGAACCACAGTTAGATTTTGCTGAACGCTTTTTTAAAGACTTGAAAAGGAGGTCTGAAAGCGTGCGCGCAACTATCATGAACCCCTACGTCTCCCAAGGGATGCGCCTCGACGGCGCAGTTGGTAAGAGTGCCGCCTCATAGGAGCACACCGATGGGCTAACTATTGACACCGCATCCCTGTCTGTCTGGGGCTATCTCATTGTGGTGACAGGGTGATCACTGCTCTCTGAGCGATGGCTAACAACCCCACTGGTCACGCAGTACGTGGCGCAAGCCATGTATGGGCGGCCCTCCTGAGACTTCCTTGAACAGTTGAGGGAGGGTAACCAGACCAACAGCCTCTAGCAATCGGTTGGTTATGTCCTCGTAACAGTCCAGTTCCACAGGTGCATCGCTAATGCATAGTGGACCCACCTGATGGCCCTTTGAGCCGCCAGGAACTCTGGTGTGATAAGCAATGACCCCTTCGGGTTGGACACATGTAAGCACTGGAGTAGACCCATGTCTGGAAACGGATGTGAGTTGCAGAACTAGAGGTTCATCTACTCGAGTCTGTGCGAGAGCACGGTCTCGTGCGTTGCTGACTCTCGTGCGTTGGTGACTCTGCTTCTCAAGTTAGCGGGCAGCAGAGTGGCTTTTCCCCGTATGGGTGAGAGGCCCTGGTGGATATACGCAGAAATGCGTGGTACTTGGTGTTCAGGAAACCGTAATGACCTGCTGCTAGCTGCAGGCGCCAGCTCCACCTCTTCCTTTCCGACTATCGATTGTTACCCGCAGCCCACCATTCGTGTTGTTTCCGTCGATGCTAGCGTTCTGGAATGACTATTCAGATTTAACTCTGATGACTCGTTTCAGACGGCTCCTAAGGAAGTGGCTTTCCTGAAGACGATACATCCTAGATACGACGTTGAGACAGCTAGCCGGTATGAATTAGAGACTGTCTTTATTTCAGAGGGCCGAAGTTCATGGTGGATGCAAAAAGGCACCTTAGGCTAATAGAGGAAGCTGAGAAGAGGGCATCCGTGAAAGCGGATGCCGCTGAGCTTGCGAAGAGCTTGGAGGAGAGCAGGAGAGAGAATGAGGCCCTGCAGAAGATTGTGAGGGAGAGTGGCTTGGCCACTAGTACCTCCGGTTCGAAGCAGGGCCCTAAGGATAAAAGGAAGAGGAAGAGGATTGAGGAGCCGAAGAGTGTTGAGGCCAAGGATAAAGTAGACGATAAAGTCTTTGAATAAATTCTTGTTGTTGACAATCTTCTACATTGAGTTACGAGTTTAGCAATAACTATGGCTTCATTTGAACTTGATGTCGTATTCACTGGTTAATCTGTAATTTAGGCAGCGCCCATATTGAGAAATATGGGCCGTCGTAGACTACGTCTTCGACGACATCGCGATGTGCTACAGATATGTATTTTGGAGGGGGTTGCACCCTTTTTTTTAATTTTTTAAGAAGGAAGGGGAAAAGCACCCCGGAGGACTCGATGTATACGTCGCATCAACCCTTGACCGAGAAGTTGGACAGTGTCGCGATCTCGGTGCACCGCGATGGATCTTCGCCCACTGCCAACGCCTTCGTCACGGCTTGGGCGACAATATATATGGTCGCATGATGGCAGGCAGAATGATCGCGCAATAGCGCAAGACCACGGTAGGTTTGACCGCTGTCACAGCATGTAGCGTGCCTGCGGACCCACCTTGAGAGCTATGGTAACATGGGAAATGGTAAAAGAAAGGAAAGGGAAAAGATCAGTATAAGAATTTCGTATGTGATAGTAGTCTCACAAAGTAGCTCTGTCAAAATCAGTTGTTGTAGTAAGAGAAGAATAAATAAATAATTTGAAATCTTCTGTAGAACCACCAAAATCGCATGGAATCTTGATGCAGTTCCAAAATGATGCATCGGCCGAGTCTACAGTGCAGACGATGTATCAGACAACTTTTAATTCAAAATCAGTCAGGGTAATGTAGCTCCGAGCTGCGCGTGCAGCAACTTGAACAAAGTCTGTATATAGCTGTTTTAAAATTGTAACAGGCTTGAAAACCAAAAAAACTGTAACTAGACACTGCAAACATCTTGCACCAACACCCAGTCCCACAGCCGCAATGTTTTAGAAAAGCTATTAAAAGAGGATAAGTGCGTTACCTATGGCCAATTTAACGCTCAAACTCCTCTCAGTACCATGTGTAGCTCGTCAAAAACAACATCTCAGCAGTGTTTCAGTCATAGTAAAACTTCCAATACGATTAAGAGATAGCAAATACACTACACTAGCTAGTGGCGCACCTTTTCTAGAAACTCTTCAAAACCCGGCTGCTAGTCCGATAGACATACCTAGAGAAGGAAATTCGAAGAAAAACCCGATTGGTTGTCCGACAGACGTACCTAGAGAATCTCGAGGAAAAACCGTTGGTACTCCGCTAGACATACCAGAAACAAATCAAAGGCTCTAGCAACTACTGCAAGTCGTTGGAAAAAGGAGAAAATTCCAACGCAACGGAAGAGTCGAAAAAAAGAGGATGGATATGAGAACATCGCCAAAAAGTAATTCTTTCAAAAGGCAAGAAGTGCAGGAGTTGAAGAGGTAAGCTTCCTATCGATTTTCTTCTGAACGTTAGCATAGAAATTCCAGATAAGAGATAACGCTGGCGGAGAAAAGAAACTCTCTCAGAGAATCCCGATACGATGAAAAATTCACATAGCTCGAAATCCGTGGCAATCAGTGCAATTTCGCGACTCTGGAACTGCAACGCCGATAAATTTTTTCACATGCATTGTGGCGAAAAGCGCTCCTCCTCAAAACAAACTTTCGAGGGCCTTAAGAAAGAGTTTGAAAGATACTGGGGAACCCAAAAAGGGGAAGAATTAATGGAAGAAGCCAGCAATCTATGCCGGATTTTAGAAGGAAGAGCAGTTGAGCTGGAATGTCAAGATGCTTCAATGAAGCAGGAACTTGGTATGCAATCGGGAAACATGAGTCACTCAAGAGAAGATTTTCTGAAACGCAATCCAGTACGTTCAGCTGTACACTTGAACGAAGACTTTCTACAAATGAACTAAGAATACCGCGATTTGACGGTAACCCATTAGAGTTTGATCCCTTCTGGGAACGTTTTGAAGAACTGATCGATAAGCAGCCCTATTCAAACATAGAGAAACTCTCAATGCCGCTTAGCAGTTCCACAGGCGATGCTGCTCGTGCGCTAAAAATGCTTCCTAAAGCGGGAGGCTCTTACGAAAAAGTCGTGGAGCAACTAAAAAATCTATGGAGAGATCCAAAACAAATAACTATGAGAATGATCCATCAGGTAAAGTCAATGAAAAAATCTCGGGATGATCCGAGTTTTCTAAGAAACACTCTAAATGATATACAGGCTATAATAGCCACGCTACGCAAACAAGGTGAAGTAGTAGACATCATACAAATGATAAGCCTTGTTTTGGAAACTTTTCCCTACCAAGTAGAAGAGCTCAGTCGAAAGGAGTTCGAATCCGGAAAGGACTGGACAACGAAAGAACTCCTAAATAACCTGGAAATAGTCACTAGACGCCGGGAACATCTAGATAGTCGTAGGAAACCCAGAGTATGGATGGGCACACAAATCTCCATACTCGCACAACCGCTTCGGCCAAAGCCAAAATCAAAAGTTCATGGACTGGAAAAGATACCCAACAGCTCAGCAAAAAATTGATGGCATGAAAACCTTGAACGTTTGTTGGAATTGTTTCAGTTCAAAACACACCACTAGTGCCTGTTTCAAAAACCCGTGTAGTTGGTGCAATGGAAGCCATCATCTAGCGCTATGCAGAAGGGAAATTCAGCGTAGAAGAAAGCATAAACAAGAAACGAAATGCAATAGAGATCGTAAGCGTTCATTCTCGAGAAACAGAAATTGGACTAGCCCAGAAAGAACCTCAAGGCACAGGTCAAGAATCTCACAGTTACAAAAGTTTTTTAGTCTCCTCAAAAAAGCGGCAGGGAAACTAGAACTACGAGGTATCTAGCTCACAAAATGAGATCACAGAGATCATACCGAGTGCATTTTTCACGTTCATCAAGCAATAGCTCCGTTCACAAAGCAAAAGTATTAACGGAAAAGCGTCTGATATCTCAAGAAAAGGAAACTGTTCTCTACCTTTAAGAACAAATAAACATACAATATGCTACTCGGCTTATGGTAGCAGCCGTGTATGTACAGAATGAAAATACTAAGGAAATGGAAGGAGCATATGCGTTGTTTGGACTCTGCGTCTGATCAGTCATTTATAACGATGTCGGTGGTAAACCGTTTGAATATTAAGCCTATTTCACAAAAAGCCATCACAGTGATACCTTCGGAAGAAAAACTGAGCAAAAATATGTGAAAAGGATAAATATTAACCTTTTCAACAAGAACCGAGAATACATCCCGGTAAGCCTACTCACTAATGAAAAAATAACAACTACCATTCAGCTGCAGGAAATTCCAGACAAAGACCAAGAAATGATTCTACAAACTCTTTGTGAAAATAATGTCTCGTTCAGTAATCAGCAAATCATTCCGGAAATTTTCTTAGGAATTGAGTACTTTAACAGCATCATCATGCTCGACGAACCTACCATCCGTCTACCATCAGGACCTTTTCTGACACGTAAAATGTTGGGTCCAGTAATCTCAGAATCGCAGATCGATGATCAGAACCAGTCTGAGTCAGACGACGCTTCTAACATCTACTACATTAAGGCAGCCAACAATGGTAATAAAACCACGCCTCTAGACAACGCCGACATTTGGAAACTCCAAAGCATAGGAATCGAAGAAAACGTTCAGGACGACGAAAACAAGCATATTGTTGATGGCTTTTTTCTTCTGCTGAAATAAGAGATGGAAAGATTTACGTCAAGTTTCCGTGGAAAGCTAATAAGCACCGGTTAGCGGATAACTATAGCTTAGCTCCTAGCAGGTTGCATCAACTCTTCAAAATGAGGGAAAGAAATCCCAAATGCTGGAAAGAGTACTGCCAAATCATTGACGAACAGATAAGGAAAAATTTCGTGGAAGATGTAACACATCCGCCGGCAACAGAAAATCCGTGTTACTACATACCTCATCAGGTAGTAGTAAAGGAAGATTGAGAAACTACAAAATTGCGAATAGTATTAGATGGGTCTTCGAAAATGAATGGCAAACTCAGCCTTAACGATGTCATACATCAAGGTCCACAACTTTTATCAGATCTTTGTGGAATCATAATAAGGTCACGACTCGACACGAAAATAAAGACTGCCGACGTGGAGAAGGCATTTCATATGATTCACCTACAAGAAAGTGAAAGAGATTCGGTAAGATTTTTGTGGCTAAACGATGTTGAACTACCACCTTCTCCAGGAAATATACCATGCTTCGCTTCTGCAGGCTTCCTTTTGTAATAAATGCGTCTCCATTTCACTGGGACACGGAATTGAGGAGCAAAGCGAATTCCGTAAGGAAATCTGTGAACAACTGCAACGTAACCTCTTCGACGATAACGTACATATGACAGATAACGATACTGTTGCTTTCTTCAAAGAATACAGAGCTTGTAAAAAGATATTTGCAAATATGTCTATGAATTTGCGCCAATTTATGACGAATGACGAACGATACAACCGCCGCATAATGTCAGAAGATCTTTCTAAAAGCGAAAATCATAAAATTCCGAGAATAAGTTGAGACCTTTCAAAAGATAACTGTCCATTAAACATAAGCTTAGATATGTGTCGGAGCCCACAAAACGGAAAGTTCTTCAGTGCGCTCACTCCGCATTTGATCCGTTAGGACTTCTCATACCTCTGTTAACACCTGCAAAAGTGTTTCTACAAGAGCTCTGGAAAAAGAGCTACGATTGGGACGATCCTCTCACATATGAGGATAGCTGCACTTAGAAGCGCATATGCGACAAGGCTACGGAATACGTGGTCACAATCCCTAGACAAATAACAACATGCGCGAAGCGATGTTACTATCAGTTGCATACATTTGTAGACGCTTCTGAAAGATCATACGCTGCCGTTGTATATCTGCGTACGATCGATCAATATCTCCTAACCTACACCTCAATAATAATGGCAAGGCAAAGATTAGCTCCAATTGAACAAACAACTAAAGCTCTAACAATTCCAAAACTGGAGCTGCTGGCAATACTAATAGGAACACGCTTTACGGATTACGTACTCAGGGAAATTTCACTCCCAGTCGAACTTTTTGGTATCTACAGCGACTCACAAGTTGCACTACTCTGGGTCCACTCTAAAGGGAAGAAGGCACTTTCATTGACAACCGATGTAAGGAAGTAAGAGAAACAATCGGAAAATGGGCCAAATGTAGAGTATACGCAGTACTTCATTACATTCAGATTAACAACAACCCCGCAGATCATGCAACTAGGGGCCTCACAAAGGATCACATGTCAGATCCTATGTGGTGGAACGGCCCATGCTTTCTGTTGGAGGATGTATCGAGATAGCCACCGCTACCAGAATTTAAATTTATACAAAGCGAAAACTCTGAAGATGAAACGAAGAACGAAGCTACTGCTATCGTTAAGTCCGAGAAAAAACAGTACAACCAGACATGCTGGGAAGAAACTTTCAAGCCTTCAAAAATGTCGTAGGGTAATAGCCCTTGTTCTGAAACTCCTCAAAACTCCTATATGACAAGTTTAAGGAGAAAACTCAGCACAAGCTAATAACTGTTGTACCAGAATTGCAATCCGTTACTTCACACTCACCTCCCAGCCAAATGCATGCAGAGGAGGTTGAAGGAGCGGAGAGAATTCTTATACGGTTAGCGCAAAAATGCGTTACACCTGAAGAGAAAAAGAAATGGGAAAACCTTAAACTAAATAAAGATGAAGACAAGATTTCAAGATGTTGAGAAAGAATTAGAGCAAAATATCTTCCTAAAGAAAGTCTCTCGTATCTCCCTATCCTCCTACCTGATCACTCGCTCACACATCTTATTATTCTTGACTTTCATAAAAGATGTGGTCATTGAGGTGTAAACGGTATCTTAGCCAATATTGGTACAAATTAGTGGATCTCTAGAGATCGACAAGTGGTAAAAAATCAGATAAACAAATGTGTCATCTGCAAAAGATGGAACGGAAAACCTTACTTTTACCCCAATTCTCCTCCATTACCTAAGGCAAGATTGGAAAGAAACCGTGCCTTCACTCATATAGGCATTGATCTTGCAGGTCCTTTTCGAGTGATCGATTCCGAAAAAATCGAACACAAACGACGGGTCCTTTTGACTACATGCAGGTTGATAGCGAGAAGAGGATAACCGAAATCAATCCTGTCAGATAATGCCACAAGCTTTAAACTCGGTGAGGAAATTTTGAAAATGGTAGATAACACTACAACCATTTCAGGCGATCTCCTAAACAACTACTTAGCAAACAAAACCATTCGATGGAAATTTATAACCCCCTTTCACCATGAAAGGGCGGATTTTATGAAAAATTTATAGGAGTCATGAAGTCCGCCTTGAAAAAGGTGGTTGGTAGGCGCTCACTAGATGACAGTGAGTTTGACACACTAATCATCGAATGTGAGGCAATGGTAAAGTCAAGACGCCTCACATACGTGGGAAATTCCATCGATGATATCGTCATTCCAAGACCTATCGACTTCTTAATGCCACATACTAACAACAATTTGCTTTCTGCGGACTTATATGAAGACGAAGATTGTTCGCAAGATAACGAATTCTTTCCAACCGTTTCCAATAAGCAAAAGGCTAGAGAATATGTAGAATTTCTACAGCTGTCTTTAAAGCAACTGTGGAAAAATTGGACATCGGGTTATCTAGTCGAACTCAGAAATTTTCACCAAAGACGCATAACGCAAAAACCCTCACTCGGAAACACCCAAAAATAGGAGAACTGGTACTTGTCAGGGACGACAATGTTCCTCGTGGTGAATGACAAATGGGAATAGTCACAGACCTAATAAAAGACCCTGATCAACAAGTTCGTTCCTTAACACTGCGTACAGCAAAGCCTCTGGAAAGATCAATCAATATGTTATTTCCCCAAAAACTGGATCAGGATGAGAAGCTAATGGAAAAGGTAACTCAAGCTGCAATGCAAACGACGATAATATTCCTACTGAAGGAAATAAAACTAATGGCTCAAAATCTCCGAGAGCTCACTCACCACAGAGGCGCGCAGCAGAAAACATTCCGCAAAGAACGCGAGAATTTCTCCCGATAAAAGCAAGGACGCAAAAAAACATACAGTAACAACGCGTCATCATCTGTATAGGTCAAGTGGCATGCCATCGACCACATCGATGAGTAAATATTGGATGATCGCGGCAATGATTACTTGCTGCCTATCGACTGGAAAGGCGCAGGAAAATCAATCCACAAGAGTAGAATGCGTAAAAGGAGGAGTAAAGGTACAACTACCCAATTACAAAAATAAAATCGAAATTTGCGGAAATAATCACTGCTTAGAAATTAATCAGCCGTACAGTCACTTCAAACTACGGTTCCCTTCAGAGGTAACTCTACACACTCATCTCATATCGGTAAAATCAATGGGAGATAACGAAACAGAAACGGCTTATTGGGTTTGCCCTCCTAGTCCGTTCTGCGAACAGATAAATTGTAATTTCTGTTCGCTAATGGTAACTAATCCTTCATGCTGGCCTCGTTTCGCTATTGCGATCACGGGAGTAATCTATGTCGCTATAATAACGATGTTTCTCGTCTTCGCAGTATCTAAGAAAGTTGCAAGAGGAGTAGCAAAAGCATGCAATGTTTTGTGCTGCTTCAGGAAATTTATCACGTATCTTTGTAGCTCTTTATGTAATGAAAATTTTCAAACGGTGCTTGCTGTAGTGATATGCTGTCAGACAGTGGCCTATGGATGTCAACAAGTGATACTAGTCTCCACAGAAATGCTGCAATGCCACTCACAAGACTTAAACTCTCCAGTACATAAAACAGTTATTGCAAAACTGAATCCTCTACAACCGGATCTATGTTTGCAACTACAATATGGAAATAAAACGCACCACGTTCTTAAACTATTGCTACACGAAGCAATACTACCATGCAGGCAAGAAACCTTATACCATACACGGAACACAGAAGTCTTTGCACAGCGCAAAAAACGGTGCCCCCATATGGGTACTTGCACCGGGGACAGTGTGCTAAAATATCGCCTGATACAGTAGTTGAAGAGCTAGAAGTAGCAAATAACTACACAGGACTAACACACTGCTCAGAGTGTTGCGGGGGACTAGGATGCTCTTGCGGGTTTCCCTATTCAGGATGCTTATTTTACAGAATATATCACGTACCGCAAGACGAAAATATCTATACTATTTTTGAATGCTCCTTGTGGTTTGAGGCAGCAAAACTTACTCTTGAAGAATACCGTGGTAATAGAAAGCCAGTAGCCAGTAATGCAATCCTCCAGAGGATTCCATAAACTGCTACTGGACAAACAACAATATTTCAGAGGCAATGCTTATATCTCAACCCCACCTTTAAACATCCTAAATGGAGTAGTAAGAACGAGGGGAAAAATCAAGCTGTCACATTGAGAACTTCAACCACTTCTGTTTATGTGGCTCTCACATTTAACAGCCCTTTAAAAGTAAAAAAGAAAAAAATTGAAGATTTCACATGCAATATTATTCCACTTTCCATTGTGGGGTGCTATAAATGCCCACAAGGAACTCTGGCAACAATAATCTGCTACTCAGATATACCAGGAGCAATGGCCCAAATGGCATGCACAACTCAAACCTTTGCTCTACACTGCTCTAAAAGTGGAAAGACAAACAGCATAAAACTGTTTTTCGACAAAGCTACAGTAAGAGAGCAATGATGGGCTCAGTGTGGTCAAGGATCCACACTATTTCAACTAGAAACTACGCTAACCTATATCAATGGAATCAATCCTATTCTTCATTACCTAAAAAAGTGGAAAAATTCCAGTCAGAAAGGAGCCTTCAATATAGATTTCCCAAACTTGAGTCACATCTTCGAGATATACAAACGATATCTACTATACACAGCCTTCACTCTCACAACATTAATCATCGTTGCTCTCCTGAGGACTCTAGTCTCTGCTGCTCAAGACCGGAAAATGCAAAAACATTAAAATATTTTCAAGAATTTCCACCACTATATATAGCTCTACAAATCTTAGCCATCATCGTTCGCATTATACACACTGTGTGGCACTTTATCGTCTTCTAAGAAAAATACGTAGTCTCTAGTGAAATTAATCGTAAATCTCCATATCTCCTTTCTTGTAAAATCTATAGGTAATGCCTTGAAAAATGGCAAAAACTGCTAAATGAAGTCTAATATTTTAGATGAGCTCTAACGAGAGTTATCCCGCTGCTGCTAAAGAAGAAATGGTGGTAGACGAAGAAGCTAAAGAACCAATAGAAGATGATCTTCAGTTGGAACACGACGGTGACGGTGGTGATGAAGAACTGATGGAAAATCCTCTAATTGTCCACGAAAACAAATGGAAATGAAACTGGATCAAATTCTCGACAAAATCAATTAGAATAGAAAAATAGAAAGATAAAAAGAAGACAAGTTCTCTACGTGGTAAAATGTTCCACAGTAACTATCAGTGAGCACAATCAACGTACTTAAAATGCTAATTTGGGTAGGAAAGGCAGAAGAACGCGCACACAAGCACGAAGACCAGTCTGAGAAGAAAGACGCTAAAAAGACAAAGGTTAAGGTAAAAATACACATCCATAGAAGAATCAAACTCTTAAACTAAAAGAACTCTTACGGAAGTCTCTTTGTTTCAGGAGCTGCTTGACGAAATCCAAGGAAAAATCAAGCAACTCAAAACGAAACAAGTCAATCGGACAAATGCGGGAAATCCCTCAACATCTGGAAAGGAAACCATAACGTACAGAGGACCGAGAATAAGCTCTGCATTTCCTGCAACGATCTCCACTGGGCATCTAACTGTACTAGCTTCAAAACGCCCAGCGCACGGCGCGAACGCGCGCAGAAACTGGGGAAATGCTAGCGCTGTTTGTACGATGCCGACCACCTTGTGACCTCTTGTGCCACTGAAGCGTTGTGCTTTTATCGCAGAAAAGCTAACCGCACGGCAACTGTGGCAAAACACCATACGGCGGTTTGCCATTATCAAATCAAGGCGTGATTTCGTAGGGCAATAAAGCTTTTTTGGAGGAATGTTAGAATTCATAGTCGAGTTGTTTGAGGAAAGGCAAATAAAAGATCAGTGACTATTTTTTTAAACAGCGGCTTTCTTAAAACTATTCTAACTCAAAAAACGAACTCAAAATCAAAGGTAAAACTAAATGGGTAAAACGCTGAAATATAACGTTCGGTGCCGTCGCTAAAAAGAAGACGAAAACTAGTACGAGACGTCAACGACAAAATCAATGACGACACCGCAGCTCAACCACAGAGTCTACCCGTTCGACAATGCAGAAAGAACACGACGTGATCATCGAGAGCAGCTACTTCTCCGTATAGACATCGTAGACTTTTGTGTAAAAGTTTGTTAATTGACTCGTATTATATTGTATTCTTTAGTGATGTTAGTATTTTTGCTTAGTTGTATATGTCTCTAAGCCGTCTCCTGTAATCTGTAAAGTTAGTTTAGTAGTATCACCTGTATCACCTGTCGTCCCGTTGATCATCTAGCTGTTCGAGCGGGCGCCAGCAGCGTCTCCATTCGTCCCTGTCGCGTGCCAGAGTGGTCCAATGGATCCTCTTCGCTCGAGGGACACGAAGAGCGTCATATTGGTCGTTCAGGGCTTTCACGAAGAAGTCCGACCAACGCGTTGGTGGGCGCCCGGTGTTCTCTTGACATCCCTCGGAATCCAGTAGGTAGCGGCTCTCGTTCAGCGGGTGTCTGCGAAGCGCATTACGTGGCCGGCCCACCTAATTTTCGATAACTTGGCCACGCGACAGCGTCTCTGATCTTCGAACGTCGGCGAAGCTCGGAACTCCGGAGGCCTTCTCTCACTTGCGTGAGTCGTGTTACTCCTAGCATCGCCCTCTCGATTCCACGCTGCGCGACGCTGATCGCGTGTTCATCCTGCTTTCGTATAGCCCAGGTCTCTGAGGCGTATGTTAGGGCAGGAAGAACGGTAGAGTCGAACAGGTGGGCACGGAGTCGGACGTTCTTCGTCTTCTTCGCGACTTCTTCGACGCTCTTGAGAGCTCCCCAAGCCGCTCGTTACCTTCTGTAGCTTTCTAATTTAGCTTTAGTATGTCAGGCAAGGCAGAAAAAAGGGAATTATTAGCTTTCAGTGGGGAGGATGCGAAAAGGCAAAACATCGTATTGTCACAGCTTTTTTCTGCCCTTGGGATATCGCGATCTCGATGCACCGCGATGGATCTCCGCCCACATGCCAACGCCTTCGTCACGGATTGGGCGACAATATATATGGTCCCATGATGGCAGGCAGAATGGTCGCGCAATAGCGCAAGATCGCAGTAGGTTTGACCGCTGTCACAGCATGTAACGTGCCTGCGGAACCACCTTGAGAGCTATGGTAAAATGGGAAATGGTAAAAGGAAAGGGAAAGGATGAGTATAAGAATTTTGTATGTAATGGTAGTCTCACAAAGTAGTTCTGTCAAAATCAGTTGTTGTAGTAATTAAAGAATAAATAAATAATTTGAAATCTTCTGTAGAACCGCCAAATCGCATGGAATCTTGATGCACTTGCAAAAGACAGGGGATGATAGGACGCAGAATCGTATCCCAATACGATATCTCCAGCATGTCCTACTGAAACAGCGAGGGACAACCTTTCGGGATGGACTTTGCACTTGATAGGGCTGCTTCATTACTGAAGCTCATCTGGTGAGGCTAACGATGGGATTCCTTCCACAAGGAAGTGTGAGCCCTGCCCGAAAGTCACACCAAGAAGACCTCTCACTCACACGTGGATATGAGGCTTTCCTAGGGAGCACATGTTATTATGGTAATAGCTGGATCTCCTCTGTCTCGGCTGAACTTGGAGCCATTGTCTAGCGCCTATGAACTCCATCCGGCAGAGACGGCTTCAAAACATTTGAAGTATACGGCGATGCCATCGTGGGAGGCTCCAGTCGTACACCGATAGGAACCATACCAGACGAAGAACGCCAGAGGAGACTCTTCCCCGTTAACTCGGATGTCAGTCGTCTTGACAGTGGAAGCTTGCTTCTATCCAGAGCTTGCCGCTGCAGTCACATTGGGCTAGAGACCGCTTCGGCGAACTCTGCCCAATGCAGTGCATGGTCGTCTGGGTATTGGAGTTGAGTGTTTCACTCCTCCGAGGAGCATAGCTCCGTCAACGCCCTGACCAATGCAATGAAGGTATAGCATGACTATGCTTTGTAACTGGACCTTGTAGGGGGGACACAAGGAAAGGTTACATAACTACTACAGGCCTACTATAAGTGAGGCTTGGATGAAATAATGACCGATAGTTGTGTTCCCATGACTATTCGAGATACTAGTGTTCATGCTTGAGCGCAGTAGAGTAACTTGATGTCACTCTATGAAACCAAGTCGCTTGGTTGGCAAAACCAAGCGGGATCACGTCTGGTGTGATGAACCAGGCGTAGAAGCTGAACCACATGTGGATCCTTCACTGACTGAAGCTCCAGCTGGCCCTACGCCCAAAGCCTTCGAAGCAACCGCCACGACCCTCCTACTCGTTGCGGCCAGGCGCTAGACAATGCATAAGCCAGCAACGGTTGGGTATAGGTCTCTCGCTCAAGCTCCATCCATTTTCAGGGCTAGTTGGTTCGGCAGGTGAGTTGTTACACACTCCTTAGCGGGTACCAACTTCCATGGCCACCGTCCTGCTGTCTATATCAACCTACGCATTTATGTGGTCTCATGAGCGAGAAATTAGACACCTTATCCCAACGTTTGGTTCATCCCACACCGCCAGTTCTGCTTACCAAAAATGGCCCACTTGGAGCTCGCGTTCGTGTCAACAGTTTAATGAAGAAACCGAGACAACGTACCCATCGAAAGTTTGAGAATAGGTTGAGATCGTTTGATCCCAAGTCCTCTAATCATTCGCTTTACCGGATATAACCGCTATGAACTCCAGCTATCCTGGGGGAACTTCGGAGAGAACCAGCTACTAGATGGTTCGATTAGTCTTTCGCCCCTATACCCAAGTCTACCGATCGGTTTGCACATCAGAACCGATACTAACTCCCACCACAGTTTCCTCTGACTTCGTCCTGCTCAGCCATAGTTCACCATCTTTCGGGTCGCAACCTGTACGCTCTACCGCTGCCCATCTGCACGTTCTCTTGAACCCTCTCTTCAAAGTTCTTTGCAACTTTCCTTCACAGTACTTGTTTGCTATCGAATTCGCGTCTATATTTAACCTTAGATGAAGTTTATCACTCACTTTAGGCTGCACTTTCAGCAACCCGACTCCAAGGTATGATCGTACAGCTTGCTCCACTGCCCGCACAGGTCTCGCACCCTCTCAGGAATGTGGCCCCTATCAAAGGGACTTTGGACATGCAGCACAAACTGAAAACCACACCTACATGCTACATTTCTTAACGATGTAACACCGAAAGATTCAGCGCTGGGCTTCTCCCCGTTTACTCGCCGTTACTAAGGGAATCCTTGTTAGTTTCTTTTTCTCCGCTAAATGATATTCTTAAGTTCGGCGGGTAATCACGCCTGAGCTCAGGTTGCAATGCAAATAATGCCAGAACGCATGTACTGTCGTAGTGTCACCATTTCATCGATCCTCAATATAATCTCGCCGAGTACTGGAAGAAACGGTAATACTACACACACACAATATGTTCACATCATTCAGAAGTGACGACGACACTATGTTGCTCTGTACGATTCTTCACTAGAATGGGAATCATCACAACGACGACGTTGTACAACAAGAAAGAACGACACATGTGATCGAGTGCCATTCGACAAATAGTGTTCACAACAAGCACACTATAGTAGATCGTTTACAACCCACCCTGAACCAGACGTGCCGAAGGGAAAACCCAACTGCGCTATGCGTTCGAAATTTCACCACTCTAAGCGTCTGCAATTAGTGGTAAATAACGCAGCTAGCTGCGTTTTTCATCGATACGCGAATCGACCGATCCATCGCTGAAGCTAGTCACTTTTGTAATCATCGATGTGATTACGTTTCTGCAAACATTAAATATAGAAAGTGTTGTGGGCGTTCGTTTTTGACACGTGTTGGCGTCCGACATTAACCAGCTATCGGATCATTAAGATTTCGTAAACAACAGTTTTCACCCAGCCTCGCTGACCAACCATAACCACCAACATCAAACAGTCAACATTGAACACAACGTTTTGTTTAAGGCGGCATTGTAGCTATGCTCATTAAGTCTGTGTTGAACCGCATCCGCGACCCGACACAACGTACCGCCGTTACACGGCGGTACGCATCGCGAGAAACAGAAGCCAGTGCATATCGCCTTTCTCGACTTGGAGAAGGCCTTTGACCGCGTAACGCGTGAAGTGATATGGTACGCCCTGCGTCAACAGGGAGTTCCTGAAGAGCTCATAGAGTGGGTGCGAATTCTCTACTCTTGTCCAGAGAGTCGAGTTCAGGCTGCAGCTGGAACCTCGATGGAGTTTCCCATTTCTCTCGGAGTACACCAGGGTTCTGCACTTACCCCACTCCTCTTTGTTATCGTCATGGATGCCATCACACGAGATCTTCAGAAGCCTGTTCCCTGGACGTTGCTTTATGCCGATGACGTGATGCTCGCTAGCGAAGATAAAGATGAACTCGAGCGAGAGCTGCAAGCTTGGTATGATCGCTTGGAGTGGTTTGGACTCAGATTGAACATGAAGATGACCGAGTATTTAGCGACGGATGTTAACGAGTCCAGCTCCATCAAGGTTAGCGGCATCGAGCTTCCACGCACAGCGGTCTTTAAGTACCTGGGATCAGTAGTCGCGTCTGACGGTAAACTGATGGTTGAATTGAATTCACGCGTGAGTGCAGCTTAGTCCAAGTGGCGCTCGTTGACTGGCGTGCTCTGCGACATCTCACTCGACTGCGCCACACGCCCCCAAAATGTGTTATTTCCAAAAATTTAAAATAAATTGATGAAAACATCAAAATACTCTTGCTGATTTTAATAGTTTCTTCAAGAACGGTCCTGATCGGGAGGATGAGACCTGCAGCATTAAAAAATACTAAGGTAAATGTGACAAACTCATTGAGAAAAAAGTCCGTTAAATTTCTAAAAATTTCTGTTAAGCCGTTAAGCCGGATTTTAACGAAAAATGCCGTTAATTCGTTAAATTCGTTAAATCGATAACCGTTAAATGTGCTCCCCTGCCGCGGATGTCGCCGCGGCTGCAGCGGCTGAACGCGGCAGGTCGAAAGGTCTCCCCGCGTTGCGGCATAGGCCGCAATTAGGGATGGCATTCGTTAGTTCAGTCCCTCATACGTTAAGCGCTCCCACGACCTGCTATGGTCCTGAGCTGGTTCGGTGCAAGCAAGTCCGTTAAAATGTTTGCCAATAACTCCATTGCTTAGTTCCATGCCTTGTTAGAAGCTCACCTGTCACCTGTATCACCTGTCGTCCCGTTGATCATCTAGCTGTTCGAGCGGGCGCCAGCAACGTCTGCATTCGTCCATTCGCGTGCCAGAGTGCTCCAAGGGATCCTCTTTGCTCAAGGGATACCAAGAGCGTCATTTCGTTCGTTCAGGGCTTTCGCGAAGAAGGCGACCAACGCGTTGGTGGGCGTCCTGTTGTTTTCTTGGCATATCTCAAAATGCCGTTGGTCACAGCTCTTGACCAGCGGGTGCCTGCGAAACGCATTACGTGGCCGGCCCACATAATTTTCGACTTGGTCCAAGCGACAGTGCCTCTGATCTTCGAACGTCGAAGAAGCTCGAAATCCTGAGGCCTTCTCTTGCGGTTAAAAAAGCTATTAAACTTCGACTTGGTCGAACAGGGGCCGGATTCATCAGCAATTAAACATGCGGTATGCAGGGTATAAGGGGTAGAGACATGATAAGAGATAGAGGTGAATGCCTCATTATGGGTACCAGGGATGGGCAGAATTTCTGTTTTCTGATTTTCTGGCCAATTAGGACATTTTTTTCTGTTTTCTGTTTTCTGGGAAAATTGCCAAAAATTAGCCAGAAAACAGAAAATAGAGTTACGAACAAAATGTTATCACAGAAATCTAATGAAAGGAATCCAAAAGATATTATAGAACAGTGAGCTTCATTCCAAAGTAGTATTTCTAGAGCATCTTAAATGGCAAGCATGTGGCGTTTTTGGATGTGCTCATGTAGTAATTGCGCCGTATACTCATGAACTATCACTAAAAATTTTATATTAAAACTTTAAAACTAGTATTCTGAAGGGAACTAAATTATGTTCTTACTAACCACTTGTCCTAGAGTTACTGTGGGTAGGGTTATTCTCACCTCCGGTTTAAAAATTGATCACTGTTAGTCGGTCATCCCCAATATCGCTTTCTGTGGAGCCTTCGTCGAAGCTGCTTCTCTAACTATGAAGATTACTCCGCTTTTGGTGTCACAAATTAGTAAGAGACAGAAAAGTTTTAGTTACCTTCGATTTCGCTGCTGTAGTGATACAGAACTGACACACGAAATTTCTCATTTATCACGTATATCATTTGTCGTCCCATTGATCATCAAGTTGTTCAAGCGGGCACCAGCAGCGTCTCAACACGTCCATGTCACGTGCCAGGGTATCTAAAGGATCCTTTTCGCACGAAGGACATGAAGAGCGTCATTGATTATTCAGGGCTTCGACGAAGTCCGACCAACACGTAGGTGGGCATCCTGGTGTTCTCTTGACATCCCGTAGAGTCTAGTTGCTGATGGCTCTTGTCCACTCGGTGCCTGCGAAGCTCATTACGTGGCCCGCCTAATTTTCGACGACTTGGCCTATGTGACAGCGTCTCTGATCTTCGAACGTCGGCGAAGCTCGAAAGTCACCACGCTTCCCTCACTTGCGTGAGTCGTGTCACTCCGCCGAGCATTGTCCTCTCGATTCCACGTTGCGCAACACTGATCGCTTGTTCATCCTGCTTTCGTAAAGCCCAGGTCTCTGATGCGTCTTTTAGGGCAGGAAGAACAGTGAATCGAAAAGGTGGGTACGGAACCCGACGTTCTGCGTCTTCTCCACGACTCTCTTGACAGCTCCTCAAGCCGCTCGCATCCTCCTCCCCAGCTCCGACGCTAGTTAGTTGGTCATGTTGACTTCGCGACCCAGATGCACGTATCTGGAGCATTCGAAGATGTTCGTTCCATTGAGTGAGAGTGGGGCGTCAGAAACTTGTCCGTTCCTCATGAACATCGTCTTCGTAAGATTCAGCTGTAGTCCAACGTTCCCTCATACACAGTCGAAGACAGCAAGCATTTGCTCTGCCTGGCTAGCGCTCGGTGTTAGATGGTGTAGATGCCGTCTGTAGTCTTTCACTCTCATGTCTTTCCATTCTAGTTGGCGAATGACGTTTTGAAGGGTGGCGCAGAAGAGAACCGGGGATATAGTACCCTCTCATCGAACCTCTCTGTTCACTTTGGCAACGACGTTGTTGTAGAATGGCGAGACCTTTGTCGTGAATCCACTGTGCAGCTCTCGGAGAACTCTGATGTACACAGTAGGGACGCCCTGTACGAGCAGGACTTCGACGACCGCTTCAGTTTCGACAGTGTCGAATGCCTTCTTCAGGTGAACGTGCAGCGGCAGCTTGTACTCTCGCGACACTTCGATGAGCTTCGTAATGATGTGTATGTGGTCGATCGTACTGAATCCTCTCTGAAATCCTGCTTGTTCGCATGACTGTCCTTCATCCAGCGTTCTGCCGATCCTATTCAGGAGGACTCGAGTTAAAAGCTTATAGACTACGTACGTCAGGTAGATCGGGCGATTGTTGCTAATGTCGTGCACTCTTCTGTACAGCAAGGCGGTTCTGTTGGTCTTCCACTGAGATGTAATATGATTTGTAGATATGAGGAGAAGTAATAATGTGATAGAGAGGGTATATGCTCCGTCTTCATTATATGGTGTCTACGCATTCAAGAAAGCACCTTCTCCCAAGATCTGTTGTGCTGACAGCCCCTTCAGTCAAAATCTCGTACTGTACTGTAAGGCACCAAGCCAGTGCACATCATCTTTAGTCGGCTAAGCAGTAACTAAGTGCTGTAAAGAGCATTGGTAAGTTGGCCTGAGAACTTTCAGTTACGCGGAAACTAGGCTACTTACAAGGAAAGGTATGACCAAGAACGAAACGAACTAGGAATACAGATTCTAGCTGAGCCAGTAATACTCAACGAATCTTTGCACAGCTTTAGAGTATGTTGTGAGAGTGCGTCTACAAACTCATGCAATTGAATTGAAACATGCAAACAGTGATCACTGAGCCTTCATCGTGTTCGGTACTCTAAAAGTTTCTTATTGGTGGGACCATTATCTGATTGAGGTGAAACGGGGCTGATGAGTAATGTTGTGTACTTCACGTGTCGAGATTCCTAGGATCTATCAGTCAAGATTTACAACTTGCTGACTGCAGTAGACTGGAATGTAGTAGAAATTTTTATAAACGCTTACAAATTAAAACGCTGGTCTACGACTACATTTCTAGTTATACAAAAGCATTTTCTACTGGAAAAATGAATCGTTGGCTAAAATAATTAGATCGTGTGATAATTTCCAAAATTTCTGTTTTCTGATTTTCTGGCGTTTTTGGCTTTTTTTCTTATTTCTGTTTTCTGACGAAAGCGATTTTCTGTTTTCTGGGAAAATTTTCAAAATTTCCGCCCATCCCTGATGGATACCTCTACTCCTTGTAACCGCAGGTTAGTCGTTGATGAATCATCGAAATCTCATTAACTCTTCAGAAACTTCTGGAGTAACTCGGTTGTGCTTAGCGCTTAGCCCTCTCACTCCGTTCTCGTAAACGGCATGAGCGGTGTTGATATGTATAACTGTGGATCTGTCAGTATTCTTCGAATATGGGTAATGGCCCGGCCCATCAATTTAGTGAAATCCACTCAGGATAAACCTCAGAGGAGCCACCGGCTCATATACACGCAGCTTTCAAATGATACCTTACCACCATAGGCTGACAAAGTCTTTCAATATATTGTTTTCAAGTTTAATTGGGCACTTGTCATATTAAACTGGACACTCTTCTAAACAAAGTTGGTGCTTTTGAAATCTAACTGAGCACGCTCCAAACCAAAACGGGTCCCTTCCACATAAAAATGGAGATTCTCCGAAGATGTTTGAATAATTTTTTGTTCAAGGAAAATTTTAGTACGACTTTATAGTTTTAAGTCCTGTCAAACAAGTAAACTAATTGTTCATAATAAAAAACCCTCATTTTTGAGGAGTAATAATGGTTTTTTAAACATTTTTTTAAACGCGGAGGGACAATTTTTAGTGCCAAAAGACATACACACATACAATAGCAAACAAATCAAGCAAGCAAATCGCGACGATCGTACGTAAGGATCGGCTTTTTAATGCACTGTATGATTGCTGCTTAGTTGTGCTCTAAAACAAATTTTAATTCGTTATCTTTTCTAAAAAATAAAAATGTTACAAAATTATCTCACTAACTCGGGCAGCTGAAATTTTCAAAAAAAAAATCAAAGAAATTTGCACCAACTTTTCATTGAACAAAAAATTATTCGAACCACCTTATAGAGTCGGTAGTACAACCTGTAGAAAGCACGTTTTAATTTGGAAGACGTTCACTTTGATTTAGGAAGCATCAAGTTTGTTTAGAAGAGTGTCCAATTTGACGTGAGTGAAGTGTCTAATGGGACATGAAAATGGTATAGATATAGGTGTGATGGACATCAGTCGAATTCCTGGGCACGAACTCATCAACGACTTGCGGGCTGATATAACGGGTAGAAATTCTCACAGTCAAGCTTTTCTCTACATCTTATACCACACGGTTTCATGGTTGATGAATCCGGCCTCTGAACGGAAGCTATCGCCAAGTAGGGTCGATCCGTTCACGTACTGTAGCTTCACAGGCGTTGATAGCCTTGCCTTCAAAACATCAAAGTCCGGTGGATTTCATTTATGTAATCGCAGGTCGGGGCGGTGGTGCTCACAAGGCATGGAGGTCAGCGATGTCCATGGTAAGCTGTTTACCTCCAGAGTCAAGGGCTATGAAGCTATTAGCAGGGTCAAGTGAGCCAGCCGCAAGGTATAATTGTGCGCCTTCTGACCTTCCAAAGCACAGCGTATATGTCCAGCAATTTTGGGTGCAGTTCAATATATGTTTAATTGGGCCCAAACAGAAAGAAACTGTACACGACTTTGTTGCATGTCAAAACTTGGGTTCAATCCCAATGAGGGGGGGGGGCTACTCCATACTCACGTCGAAACACTACATAGAGATGAATACTTGTAACATAACATACCTACCTGAACCCCTACTGTGGCGACTGCAGTCTTCCTCATGAAATAAAGAGGAAACTTAGACGAAATACGCCCGACGAATAGACGAGAAAAAGGCTCGTCGACAGACTCACCGTGGCGATACGTACAGGGATAGCCGTACAGTGGCCGGGGGCGGGGGGTCGATACGTGGAACCCGCAAACATCCCTGTACGTATCGCCACGGTGAACCTGTCGACGCGCACACATGCGTTCCGGCCCGAGGCCGCCGTGGCCCCCCCCCCCCCCTCATTGGGATTGAATCAAAACTTGCACCTTCACCTTCCTGGGGCCGGATTCATCAACGACTAACCCGCGGGTATAGGGGGTAGGGATACCCACGATGAAGCCTGCGTCTCTGACTCTTACCTTACCTCTATCTGACTCTTATCTCCACCCCTTATACCCCGCATACCCACGGGTCTGATTGTTGATGAATCCGGCCCCTGGAGTTGTTTCAAGACGAACTACGGGTTCGAGGAGTGTGAGGGTTCTTATGAAAATGATTTTTTACCTTTCTGTATAATAGAATTCACTATTCCAGCATAATATTAGTGGGAGGGTGGGCATCTCCAAGCTTAGGAGGGACTCCACCATCCACACTCCAAATCCCTCATTGTGCCTGCTCTACATTGGATCCGAATTGATCACATTTGGATCAGAATCATCCAAAAATCCAGGGTCCTGAAATGAACGCCATCCGAATGACCCAATTTTCTGACAATTTTGATCGAATCCAATGTATAGTGCCCGCTGCTTTGTAATCGCAGGTCGGGGCCGTGGTGCTCACAAGGCATGGAGGTCAGCCATGTCCATGGTAGCCCATCAGTGCATAGAATTTTAACGAGAATTGCTATGACAGCTAAAGATAAGACGGATTAAATCTTGCGTTCGAGCACGAAATTGGAGTTAGAGCCCACTTATCTACAGTCGACCTCTATTTAGCCATAATAGGCGGGGGAGGGCGCGTGTAGCGCAGTCGGAGGAGGCGCGACTGTCGCGTGCACCCGATACCAGGTTCCTGGTTCGGATTTCCCGCCCAGGCCAACCAAGCCTTCCATCCCTCCGGGGTCGGTGAATTGGTACCAGACTTGTCTGGGAAGGATAAAGCGCTGACTTGTTCATCGGCTGGCCACCGCAAGTCATTGTATGGCCAAATACGCATTCATGTCGCCTCCACGACATCCCGTAGAAGTAGAATGGAAGAGATTGAGTAACGCCGTCCTTTATCCTTATCCTTTAATAGGCGGGGCGTGGGACTGCAAACCCTACAGTTATTACACTTGTGACTGATATTTGGAAAAAGAGGTTAGAGAGTGTAGAATAAATAATAATAATATAAATCCATCTTACTATTATTAGTGAGGTGGCGACTTCACTCAGCCTCTTTGAAAAGACCGTAAAATTAAACGCAAAGTAATTCACAAGGGCGATAGACTATAGTAGTCTACAGGAGGATCTTTCTGGCAGTTTCCTAGACAAGAAAGGATAGTTCATTTGTATTTGTTTCGCTTTGCGGCGCGAATATGCTCACTTTGTACGATCTTATTCTTCGAGCGCAGAAACAGGCCAGAAAACGTCGCTCAATTATGCAGACGTCAAAACCCCTCAAATCTCAACCACTCAGCTGGAATGCGAAAAGCACTCACCGCAGGAGAATCGAGGCCCGGACCTCCCTCGCATGAAGCAATGTCACTATCCACTGCCCACGACCCGCTTGTCGTGGCTGCCACTGCGGGCGTTCAAGACATCATAACGCGTGAGTGAGTGGAGCGCCTTGGGGTTAGCGCGCTCTAATCGAAAGCCGAATTGTAATTGCGTGCGTTGCAGACACACGCGTGCGGATTGGTGGTCGGAATTTCGATAAGATGACTTTGTACTCACTAGGGAAGGGTTCCGACCTCCCATGGAACATCAGGTTGAGACCAGGACCATTAGAAAGAGCTCGGAATGCTGATTACGCATCTGGGCGTAAATATTGAAAAAAAGTTGTAAAATGAAACTTTTGAGCGAGTTATGACCTGGCGAAATTGGATGGCCTAACCACAGGCTGTCCGGGCGAAGGAGCTGGCGCAAGAGCGATGAGTCATAGGGGCTCTGTAAGAATCGGGCGCCGGCTGCGGCGATAGCGCAGCGGTAGTGCCCCCGCGCGTAGTGTGGATCCTTGGTTCATGGTGACATTTCTATTTACCTTGTGCACAAATAGAGCCCAAATCATATATTGAACAACTAGAGGTATTTCTAACAGCCTTGGCATTCGTGAACCAAAGCAAAGAAATGTGAAAATGCAACAACAAAAAGGTTTTCAAACTTTCCGGAATACTCAACGTAGAACAACATATCTGCTTCACACAATTTTTTGCTTTGTTCCACGAATGCCAAGCTTGTTCGAAACACCTCTATTTGTTCAACGTATTGTTATTTGGACTCTATTTGTGCAAAACGGTGAATAAAAAGTCACCATAGCAGTTTTTTGCCTTCAAGCATTTTTGCGAACGTGTATGGTAGTTCTCCCGGCTCATGTCAGACACATGTCATAATTCACTGTAAAACGTCATTTCGAAGATAAATTATGATTTGCAAAAAAACCCCAGCAATGGAAACCGAACCGACGACGTCGCACTCGATTTGCGGGAGGACTACCTCTGCGCCATCGCCGCAGCTGGCCGTCCTTCTTAGGCCTACGGTATACTCCCGCGTCGCTCCAGCGACGGGCGCGGGGCAACTGTCAGCGGCGCACCTTCGCTGCAGTGGCGGACGGCGCAGTGGGGCGCGGTTGTCAGTTGATGCGCCATCGCTCCCGCGATGCGTCGCAGAGGGGTGTTATACCTCCGTGTCGCGGGAGTGAAACATACTCCCGTGCGACGGCCGTCGCTCGTCGCAGTGCAGTGCACCGCGACGAGCGACGGGCAGCGATGGTCTCGGAGGAGGGAGCGCTTGTCGTGCCCTATTCTATGCACTTCCGCTCACTTATTTCGACACTTCCTTGATTCGTGACCATACTACAGCAATTTCAACACACGTCTGGTGATGTTGGGTGTTCATGTGATGTCTCTGTGGTTCTCCTCGTAGGGTTTTCGTGGTGGCTAGACTCATTTTGGGTTTTTTTCGACGGCTTGAACGGCTATTTTTTGAGAAGATATTTTCTAAGCCGTTTTTTCTCACTTTTGTGCCGATCCTCGCATTTTTTTGCCTCTGAATATCCTCGCCGGCACCGAAACCCACATTTCTGTGCCGAACATGTCATTAGATCCTCACTGCGACTTGTCCGGCACAGAATGCGCCAATTGAACGGCTAGGTTTTTAAGGGGATATTTTTCGAGGCCGTTTTTCTCACTTTTGTGCAAATCGTCGCATTTGTTTCGCCTCTGAATTTCCTCGCCGGCACCGAAATCTACATTTCTGTGCCGGACAAGTCACATGGAGGTTGTACTGAGATACTGGGTTTACTGGGTTTCCGTGCCTGTAGATGGAATCAGGAGCGAAAGAAGTGCATGAGTCGACACAGGCAGGCGGAACCCCCTCCCTCCTAGCTAAACATGAAATCGATGAAATGCCGTTGAAAACCACAATTCTGCAAGGGTTTATGGATCAGATGGCGATAAAACAGGAAATTCGCGAAATCACGAACGTAACGATCGACAAAACAAGGAATCCAAGAAGAAAATGCACTGAACCAGCCGATTCTCTAAAATTCTGCAAAGGTCTCCGTCTGCAGAACTGCGTGAACTATGTCAGCCTCAGCGATGGTGACGGCTCGCGACGCATCGCGAGCCGTCGCGTCGCTGTGCACTCCTGCGTCGCTGCAGCGGACGGGAGTATACCATAGGCCTTAGGCCTATGGTATACTCCCGCGTCGCTCCGGCGACGGACGCGGGGCAACCGTCAACGGCGCGCCTTCGCTGCAGTGGCGGACGGCGCAGTGGGGCGCGGTTGTCAGTTGATGCGCCATCGCTCCCGCGATGCGTCGCAGAGGGGTGTTACACCTCTGCGTCGCGGGAGTGAAACATACTCCGTGCGACGGCCGTCGCAGCCCGTCGCTCGTCGCAGTACAGTGCACCGCGACAAGCGATGGGCAGCGATGGTCGCGGAGGGGGGAGCGCTTGTCGTGCCCTATTCTATACACTTTCGCTCACTTATTTCGACACTTCCTTGGTTCGTGACCATACTACAGTAATTTCAACACACGTGTGGTGATGTTGGGTGTTCATGTGATGTCTCTGTCATTCTCCTCGTAGGGTTTTCGTCGTGGCTAGACTCATTTTGGGTCTTTTCGACAGCTTGAACGGCTAGTTTTTTGAGGAGATGTTTTTCTAGGCCGTTTTCCCACTTTTGTGCCGATCCTCGCATTCCAAAATTGGACCTCAATTGGGACGATTCCGTGCTGGACACGTCACGAGAACCCTCTCGTGTCGTGTCGAGCACAGAAACGTCGGTTTTCGTGCATGTGGATGGAATCAGAAGCGAGGTAAACGCATGATTGGGCACAGGCATGGCGGAAACTCCCCTAGCAACGAACGAAATACCTTCGAAAACAACAATCCTACAACGGCATAGGGATCAGAAAGTGATAAAACGAAAAAGACGCGAAATCACGAAGGAAACGGTTGAGAAAACAAGAAATCCAGGAAAAAATGCACTGGATCAGCTGGTTCGCTAAAATTCTGCAAAAGTCCCCGTCTGCAGAACAGCGTGAACTATGTCAGCCTCCGCGATGGCAACGGCTCGCGACGCGCATCGCAAGCCTCCGCATCGCTGTGCACTCCCGCGTCGCTGCAGCGGACGGGAGTATACCATAGGCCTTACAGAATCCCGATGACTTACCACTCTCGCGTCAGCTATGTCGCACGGCCAGCCTGTGGTGATTTCGGCAGGCCATAAATCTCTCAAGAATTTCATTTTGCAATTTTGACACCCATATTCGTAAGTAGCATTCCGATGACGTATGAGGATCTCCTACATGGTGAGCCACCTCACTCCCCTCCCCTCGAGTCTATTTACGCCCGATGCAATGACGATGCCCTCTCTCACAAGAATAGGAGGTCATGATGCTGACTATTTTGCATAACTGCTGTTGAGCTACACAGATGACCAAGCTAGCCGCTACTTCGTGATGGAATTTCAGCCGCCGCACTCGTCGTTATACCAGCCACGTGCATGGGCATTCTTACGTGCACAATGGGGAGACGTGGCAACACTAAAGGTTCGCAGCGTCAACGAAGGTGCGCAAGTCATATAGCCTTCATATATCATTGAAGCAGACAAAATAATCGTTTCAGCTTAATCACCCGAGCTTGTTAGAGTCCGTTCATAGTCCGCGACGATAGCGAGTGGTCGCTGTCTAAAACATGCAAAACATCGATTGAAGGCCAAGGGGGACGATCAGGAGGTACACCCGCCTCCTGCTGGGGAACGTGCGATCTTCCTCTCATCCCCTTGCTCACCCACTCCCGACCCCTAGGCTTCACCGAGGAGTCTAACGGCGGCCTTCCGAAACCTTTGACAAGGAAAACAAAAATTTTCAAGTCTTCAGAACAGCGGCTGTACCTCCTAACGCAACGCCCCCAGCAGGGGCGAGTGTACCTCCAATCAAAGCCAAGCGACCGCCGCGATGTCTGTCCATACTCGCTGTCGCCCTTGTCGCTTTTATCGCTCTGATCGCTACCGTTGCGGACTGTGAACAGACCCTCAGCCAGCCGAGCGGCCACTATGACTACAGGTCGGAGGTTCACCTTAGTATTAAGAGAAAACTGATCTATACTCTTGCCTCTTGTAAACTCAATTTCCGTTCATCATATTCGCGTGACTCCTATTTCGAAATCCTGGCAAAAATCAATAAAAGCGATTGGTAATGGTCTGCTTCTCGATCCTGTTTTCTTGCTATGATGTCTCCATCGGGAAACGTATTCGCCAGAATACCACTTGAAATGACCAACTCCAGAAAAGATCGATGAAACCAATCGTTAGCGGTCGAGCAATCAATGCCGTTTACTTGTTCTGAAGTCTACATCGGGAAACGTATTCGTGTGACTCCAATAATGGAACAGCGATCAGTGCTGTCGATCGAAAGGCAGAATGCTTCATCTGCTTATTGTGCAACTGAGAAAGATGGACAGGCAGACAAACGAATGCAGAAGAATGAAGAATGGATTAGCTCTCTTTATGTGGGATCTCACGGTCAACATGATCAGATTGAAAAATTCAAATCAAACGATAACTAGGACAGAAATCGATAAACTTGATCGATAGTAGCCTGCTAGTCGATATTGCTAACAAGTTGTGAAGTGTCTATCGGCCAACATGTTCGTGTAACTTCAACCACGAAAGGTTAAGACAGAGCTGAGATGAGTAACGTCAATCAAGAGGCAAACTACTCTTACCCATTGTGCCATTGGAACGGAGAGATAAACAGGCAGGCAGACGAACAGATAGACGTACCGGGAGCAAACGAATGCATTAGCTGATAAGGTAAAGCATACCTTTGTATTGAGCGGATGTACGTTCAAAATAGAGAAAAAATGACGATGATGTTCGGTCTGGCGCGCTAGTGAGGCAAGACCACTGAAGTTTGTCTTGTCTGAGCATTGTGGACCTTCGAGCATCAACGACACTATCGCGTCAGGTCGTGGAAGATTAGGTGGGCCGACCACGTAGTGCATTTCACTGACACGCGTTGGAACAAAGTAGTAATTTGGCACTATTATGGCGCACGATAGGGGCAGGAACGGAAATATTGACAGACAATGGCCTTCCACTTAAATAAGCATGCGGTCAATAGGTACATATACATGGTACAGGTGATCGAGAAAGAGGAAAAGGGTGACTTAGATCTCTGACACTAAAAAATTGATGTAGAATAAAACCAAATAATTGGAAAAAAACCTAGGGACAACAATAGAAACATGGTTGTCTAATAGGATGGTTGCAGCTTGCGTGAGTCCCCGCTAGATAGAGCCGCATGTGCTGAAGATGATTCCGAAAAATCTCAAAAAGCCGCACAAGATGTAGAAAAAGAAGAGATAGACGTAGAAGGTCCAAAGGAGAATTTCGAGAAACGTAAGTACAAAGTGGATGCTTTGCTCGACTGCTCAAACTTTAGCTTTGGAGTAAAGTACTGAGTTGTAAGCTATTGCGAGGATACTTTGTTACGATGATCGCACGGCAGCACCGTCATAGGGGGTGCCGGCTGAATCGAACACACGATTTCAGGTTCTTGGTTCGGATTTTCCGTCCATCCATTTCGGTTTTATCTTCACAGCAAGCATGACGTTGTCAGCATACTGCAGCGTCCAATGTGCTGCCATCTGGAGTTTTCTTGAGATTGCATTTGTCACGACCACGAACAGTAGTGGGGATATCACAGATCCTTGGTGCACCCCTACAGGGATGGGAAATTCCATCGAGGGGGCCCGCTGGCGCTCGCACTCGACTCCTTGGGCAAGAGTACAGAATGCGCACCTACTCAATAAGTTCTTCAGGGATACTGTGTTGTCGCAACGCGTACCATATAACTTCTCGCGGAACGCAGTCGAAGACCTTCTCCAAGTCCAGGAAGGCAAAATGCACCGGTTTCTGCTTCTCGCGGTGCGTCTCTAGCAGAAGACGAACGGCGTGAATGGCATCAACGGTGCCACAGCCAGAGACGAAACCACACTGATTCGTGGAAAGCTGGACGACATCCCGGATACGTCGATCGACAATGCTCAAAGATTTTCATGGTGTGCGAAAGAAGGCGTATTGGACGGTAACTAGCACGATCTGCAGGACTGCCCTTCTTCTTCCAAATTGGGATGGTCGTGCTTTGCTGCCAGCTCACAGGCACTTTCTTCTCAACAACAACCCGATTGAGAAACTCTGTCATCCAGTCAGCAGGGCACCAGTCCTTCGACTTCGAAAGGTCGGCTAGAATGTCATCGAGACCAGTGGCTTTGCCTGACTTCATCTTCCTCAGGGCTGCTTCGGTTTCGTTCACTGTCATCTTTTGAACGGAGGCGTATACAGGAGATGCAAAAAAATAGCAGGATGGGCAAGCTCAGCTCTCGAGATTTCCTCGAAGTAATCGTGCCATCGCTTCACAGCCCACTTACGATTCATCAGAAGATGTCCGTTCTCGTCGTTAATGCCAAACAACTTTTCGATGTCTTCTGCTTGGCAACAGCTAGCTTTGGCGAGTCGGTAAAGATAGCGCTCACCATAGCGCTCGCCTTCTCCAGGTTTTACCTCACATCAGCGCAGTGTGCGGCTTTAGCAGCGGCCACTGCCCTCTTTGCCGCTTTCTTTGCTTCTCGATAATTCTGCCAATTGTGGACTGTTTTATCGCAGATGAATACGTAATAGAGCCGTTTCTTTTCTCCGACTTTCTCTCTGACATCATCAGTCCACATCCATGCCTGCTTGATGACCCAGCACCTTCCAGATTTCGATGTGCTGGGTTCGAACCGTGCAGCCGAATTAGCGCTTCGGCAGGCTCTTTCCACGTTTCGTCGACAGTTGAACCGTCGGCAACCGATTGCGGGGAATAAGAGTGCATCTTTTTCATTCACTCGCCACCACTTAATCCTTGCTGGACCGCATCACTCGACCTGCCTCAACCTCGGAGCGGCAAACTTATAAGTGCAGATCAACGGACAATGTTTCGTGGCAACCACGTGCCTTACTACCATAATGCCTGAGTCATTACGTTTACCTAGCAGGCTTTCTAATGCTATCTAGGATATTCGGAAGCAGAATGCGTGGAGAAGTCTGGGCAGAAGACTTCCCTATCTCAATGGCATGGTATCTCTACAGGCAAGATAGACAATTCCGAATCAGAGGCTTGTAGACCCGATTCGAATAAATAAATAAATAAATAAATAAATAAATAAATAAATAAATAAATAAATAAATAAATAACTTTCACGTCCAATGGGACATTCTTTTAAACAAGCATGACACCTCTGAAATCAAAGTGAACGACTTACAAATTAAAACGAGCATTTTATGGGTTAAACTAAAGGCTTTCCAAGACGATTCGAATAATTTTTTGTTCAAGAAACGGTATAGTTTTGTAAATACTTTTTAGAAATTTTTTAGCTCAGCTGTCCGAACCAGTGTAATAATTATACAAAACTTTATTTTTCGACAAAAGACTAAATTAAATTGTGCCCTAAAGCGCAACAAAAAAGTAATTACTAATGCATTAAAAGACGAGATTGCACCATGCACTCGAAAAGGACGCTGCGATTTTTGTTTGATTGATAGTGTAATTGCTGCTTACATGAGGCATAAGAGAAAGGATGTGTGGGTATTTTTTACAATTGTTTTTGTTGTATCATTACTCAAAAATGAGAGTTTTCTAAAATTTTGAACAATAAGTTCATTTATTGGACAGGTGATTCGAAACTTCAAAAGAAGTTTTCTAAAATCTACCCTGAGCAAAGAAAATATTCTAACGTTTTTGGAGAGGCTCTAGTTTAATGTTCAAGAAGCTCGTTTTAAATTGGGTGATGTTCAAAAGCGTTAATCGTGTTCATAAGAGTGTCCAATGTGATGTGAAAATTGTATAAATAAATATAGTAAACAACTAACTGCAAATGAGCTGCAGTAGCGACGTTTTAGCGAAAAGTATGAGGTCCAGAAGAAGCAGACAGAAACCCATGAGTCAAAAAGAAAGGCGAGAAAACGCTGCCGTCGGAGCCGAAGGAAAACCAGAACCGAGAGGTGAAATTGTGATCAAGTCCAACGACGGGTAGGCCAAGAAACATGTCGGTTTTCTAAATTAACTTCTCAGCCGCCTTTTGTTCCAGTGCGCGTGATTATCACGTATTCATCGAGAGGTCCACACAAAGGTCATCTGAAGAATCCAGGTTGGTTAATGCGGCTATGTTTCTGCAGCAGCGTTCACGTTCTATGGCTACTTTTCTGCTTTAGACAAGCCATTCACAGTAGGCTTACCGCAGACGAGGAACGACGAAAGCCGAAGCGCGAGCTGGCCAAGCGGTAAGGGCGCTCTACATTGCAGTGGGTTTCTGACCTACTTCATCTTGTGATCTCCTGAACAAAGAGACAAAAGTGTCCAGAATAATACGCCATGTACTCTTATTCCGCAGTACATTGTGGGCATGTGGAGTTTCTAGATTGCAGAAGAAAGCCAAAAATCAGAAAAATCAGTATTTTATCCCTTACAGAGAAGTGCGGCACCAATTATTATAAGGATGGAAGGTTTTGTTGGCTTGGGCGGATCTCGAACCATGAACCCGAATAGCTTGCAAACGAGAGCAGCTGCTCTATCACTTGCACTTGGAATGATTAGGCATAGCTAATTTATAATGGGCCAATGTAAGCGCAATCGCATGAGGTGCCGTCTTTAACGACTCCATGATCACACTCCGCTCAGACCAGACGACCTTCATACGGACTGTGTTCATGAACTGGTGGCAAACTTTTCTCAAAGTATAAAACTCCATCTTGCCCATAGTCCGCGCAGCAGAATTGATTGCATAAGCAACCTGCATAATCCAGAGTTCATGTAGAACGTAGATTTGGAATGCGTGGTGTATCCCACAGCGAGATCGATCAGTGCTGACCTCCATCCTTTAAGGTATAGCAAAGTTTTCTAGAACACTCGCCACCAATATTGAGCTCTACGATCGTCCACCGGGATCGAAAAAATCGTGAGTGACTTGCTAAGAGAAATACTTACAAATATAGAAACGTTAAAATGGTAGGTAATACGTACGTAAAGTAATGACTAACTTTTTTGTATTCTATTTACTTCAAAAATAACGTGCTATAATCACTAGAACATGGACCAGAACAATAATTAAGCAAATTAGAGGAAAAGGCAGAAAAAACTCAGAAATAACAAGAGAGTGGCAAATCAATAAATTGGTAAGTAAATGATGGAAGACTTTAAGAAATAAAGGCCTTAATTTAATTACCAGAAATCTTTGAAGTGAAATTTAATTAGCATTGCGAAATTTGTCTTCGTAACTTCTAAAGTCTTATCGGTTTTCAGATCAAAAGAATCGCTGAAGAGCAGTAAGGAAGGAAGGTAAGAATTGATCGCAGAAGTTTCTGACCGATTACCTCTGAAATGCTTGTATAAAGAAAAGTTCGGGTCCTAGTCGCGAATGTGAACAGCATTTGGAGGTGTGAACGCGCCTGCCAATTAGGCTGAATCGAATGTGCGTGCCATTCAGTGAGGACGTGTGTGTTTGTACACTTGGCTGGCTCGTGTTCTATCGGTTTTCCGATTCGTTATGAATGGCTGACGCGTTTCCACCTCTCAGTGCTGCGCACATTCGCAACAAGGATCAAATGTTGTAAACAAAACAAATGTGTGGACAGTTTCACTGATATCAAAAAAGACAAAGCAGTTAGGGTTCAGTATGACTAAGCCTGCATTTCTAGAGACGAGCGGCGGCCAGCATCGAAAAAGTCGTGAGCACCTTTTAAATAATGGGACAAAGTCTAAAATAATAACCTTATCCTAAAATTTCTACGGTTTGATTTCGATTAGTAATTGCTGCAGCTGATTGCCTAGTTGGTAAAATCAATTTTCAGGTCGAAAGAATCGATGAAGAGTGATAAGCAGAGGTAATACTGGACCATATGTTCTTAACCTCGGTGAAACATTCATTCATTAACTAGAAGTGAAAAACCACTCGGAATGGTTAAGAGCTGATCTAACCACCGTCTGAGGTATTTTCAGTAAATGATTATAACCGATTGATATTGTTCACTTGCAGTGAAGTTTTTCGGCCGCACATCACCTTTATGTGCTTCACACTTCAAACAGTGAATTTTGGACAAAAATCGATAATATCGATTGACATTGATTGTTATATTGAATAGTAAACACAAAAATACAAAAAAGGAAAGAAAAATAAACTACTAAAATTAAAAATATAATATTACTAAAATTAAAAACTTTTAAAAAAGGTTCGTTTCGCCACAACCTTCAAACGAACCTTTTTTGTTGTAGTTCTAACGCCCGTCCATTTTCGGTCACAGAAATGTGATTCCCCTTTCGAACGAGAATCAGTCGATATCTTTCGGATTTCTATGTTCATCTTTTACAAAGTCCATCCAATGGACGGGTGGGCACACGGAGTGAGAGAGCTCAGTTTTACGTGGCAGAATTCAGATCCATTCAGCACACCCTGCGGTATTCATCGGTCTATTGCCCGATCGTGTGCAAGGCCTAGGCAAGGCAGGCGCCACCCAATCAATCACCAATTGCCTATTCACTTCTCGTGTCACGATCTCTAGGAATAGTCTTTGCAATCTTCTTGGCTCCTGCTGTGTCGCTGGAAAGGTTTAATCATTCCAGCAGGGTAAAAACTCAAAATTCAAAAAAATGTACCAAGCACTAGATGTGTCGCTATTACATAGTTTTATGTATTAAGTTGTCCCATAAGTCTTCGCCGTTTTTTTTCAACGATTCACTGCAGATTTCGCCGGCGGTCTCCTGCATAGCGCTGCATAGCATTCCAAAGGGAATGATTTGCTCTAACAGACCTTGTATTGCATTTCTTTTTTAATCAAGAATTTTGTCAATTTAGGTCGTTGAAGTGAAAAGTGAAAAGTGAAAAGTAGCCATTTGCGCACTTGTTCTCTCCGCTTAGGTTTGTAATTTTTTGCACAGTTTTTTTAAGCATTTGGGAGACAATGTTCTGTACTACAAGAATATGTGTAGTGCTATTTGTTCATTTGTCCTTTGTTGATTTTTAGGCCATCAAATTGGGAATTCCGAAAGAGGATGGTTATTTTTGCCGACAGCTCTTGCTCTGTGGTTGGATATTTTGGGTTGGTGTTATATGTCGTTCGAAAGAGAATGTCTTGCTCTATAAGAATATGTGTCGCGTTTATTGATTTCTATTGAATGTCAACAAAATGCCAGAAAGAGAAAAATCGTCTTCACCAACAACTCCTTCTCCTTCTTCAGTTGTTAATATTCGACAGAAATCAGCGTGAGCCAATAAACGCGACACAAATTCTTACTGAGCAAGACATCCTCTTCCAAACGACATATAACACCAAGCAAAAAAGTCCAACCACAGAACCGGAGTTTTGGTAAAAATTCGGACGGAAAAGTCGGAATTCCCAATTTGATGGCCTAAAAATCAACAAAGGACAAATGAACAAATAGCACTACACATATTCTTGTAGTACAGAACATTGTCTCCCAAAGGCTTGAAAAAACTGTGCAAAAAATTACAACCCTAAGCGGAGAGAACAAGTGCGCAAATGGCTACTTTTTCACTTTTTCACTTTTCACTTCAACGACCTAAATTGACAAAATTCTTGATTAAAAAAGAAATGCAATACAAGGTCTGTTAGAGCAAATCATTCTCTTTCGAAAGCTATGCAGCGCTATGCAAGAGACCACAGGCAAAATCTGCAGTGAATCACTGAAAAAACGGCGGGGACTTATGGAGCAACCTAATATCTTATGTCAGTTCATGTTCATAATGTGTAAACTAGGGATTCAATATTTTAGAGGAGATGGACCGGATCGACCACCAAGCTTAAAAAAATCGTGAGTGCCGCATTAAAACACTCGTAAAAAAGGGGCTTTGGCTTCATTTAATTAGTGCTTAGCTAGGCCTTACCTACATCTAATTAAATATGGCCTGTTATCCAAGGAAATCTATTTTTAGGTCCAAGGAGTCGTTGAAGAGTGACAAACAAAGGTAATAAATGACCGGGATTTTATAGATTTTCGCCTCGCTAAGAAATGACTGTGCAACTGAGTCGCTAGATTTAATCAGCCAAGTTTACGGTATGAATCGTTAGCATCTTTTTGAAAAGAATGGCTTGAACAGTTAGCATGCTAAGAGGCCCCTTAGTTTTAGCCTTATAATTTTTTGAAGCCTTGCCAAATTTCGCGATAAATTGCGGACGTATAGTCGGATTAATCGTCTATTATTAGGTTGTAACGAATTAAATGGCACTGGCTCGCGCCATTTTTTGGCGCGTCTTTACGCGTTTGATCAAGAACAAACCGTAACATGTGGCATATCGTTTAGAAGCGCAAACTTTGCTCTACCGGTGAGTACCAAATTTTCTATGTAAAAGTGGGAAAGCTTTAGAGTTTTATTGACTTTTTTGCAGATGGACAAAGGGGTAAACCGAGGCATTTACTTGTATGAATTCAAGCTCGGCACTACAGCTAAGGAGGCGGACGAGAAGATCAACGCCGCATTCGGTCAAGGATGTTCCACAATTCGGACGGCGTGTCGTTGGTATAAGAAGTTCCGGAATGGAGATGAGAGCTTGGAAGAACATGAAGGTCGTGGGAGGCATAGTGATGTTGATGAGGACAAGCTGAGAGATGTGGTCGAGGAGGATCCACACAAAGGTACCAGGGAGATAGCGAAGGTTCTTGGCGTCAGTCACAACACAGCTGCCCGGCATCTGAAGGAAATTGGAAAGACCAAAAAGCTGGAAAGATGGGTGCCTCACGAGCTGTCTGAGGAGCAAAGAAACCGACGATATGAGATCTCGTCCGCACTGCTTCTACGGAACGAAACGGACCCATTCCTTGATCGCATCGTAACCTGTGACGAGAAATGGATAATGTACGACAACAGGCGACGATCGGCACAGTGGGTGGACAGCGATGAGAGCCCCAAGGTTTTTGCGAAGCCGGAATTGCACCAAAAGAAAGTAATGGTGACAGTATGGTGGTGTTCGCTGGGAATTATTCACCACAGCTTCCTCGCTCCCGGTGAATCCATCACGGCAGAGAAGTACTGCATTGAAATTGAAGAAATGATGAAAAAGTTGAAGGATATCCGGCCGGCCTTGGTAAACCGAAGGCGAGTTCTCCTTCTGCACGGCAATGCTCGCCCCCATGTAGCACGAATGACGTTGCAGAAATTGAATGAGCTGAGCATTGAAACTCTACCACATCCTCCGTTTTCTCCCGACCTCTCCCCAACAGACTACCATTTCTTCAAGCATCTTGGCGACTTCCTGGTAGGGAAAATGTTCAAATACCAACAGGATGCCGAAAGTGTCTTCGAAGATTTCGTCAATTCCAGAACTTCTGATTTTTATGCTACTGGGATAAAAAAGCTTGTGTCACGTTGGCAAAGATGTATAGAATCAGAGGGTTTTTATTTCGATTAATAAACTTGCCTACAAGCCGAGATATTAACTGTTTAAATTTACAGTGGTTCAGTGCCATTTATTTCGTTACAACCTAATATTACATAGAATTTCAAAAAAATATTAGTGTGCTTGGTAGCACAGTCAGAGGAGGCGTCAGCTGTCGCGAGCACCATATTCCCTGTTCTTCATTCGAGTTTCTCGCCTAAGCGAACTATACCATACATCTCCATGGGGTCGATGAATTCAACCGGATTTATCTGAGAAGGATTACACACTGACTTGTCCATCAGGTGGCCATCGTGCATTGCATAGGACAAATACCCATGTCATCTGCCTCTAAGACGTCTCGCAGAGGTGGAATGCGCAGCGCATCCTGTAAGGGATTGGTCGACGCCGTCCTTTATCCTTTTGTTACCAAAAAATTACAGGATCTCACGATTGGAAAGAAGAATCCACGCCCATTTATGTGGAAGCAGAAGAGGTTCCCCTTCAGTCTACAAACAGTGTATCCTGCCGCTGTTCCGCATTTTCGTATAAAGGATAGCGTATTAGGATGTGCCATGCATTCTACTACTTCGGGATAATGTGAAGGCAGCTTGAAGGCGTATTTAGCCTACATAATCAGTTTCAGCGGCCCATCGTAGGACAGCTTAGCGTGTTATCCTACCCAGACAAGTCTGACACCAATTCATCGACCATAGAGAAATGGAAGGATTGGTTGGCTTGGCGGGACTTGAACCATGAATGTTCGATTCGGGTGGATGCAAAAGTCGGCGTCTCCTACGCATCCACGGTCCGATTTTCGAGACCATTGATTAGAGCAGAAAATTTTTGAGGTACAAGTAAAGGTGTTAAATTTTCAGGCGACAGGAATCGCGAAAAAGCATAAAAGAAGGGTAAGAAATAGACTTCTATCCAATTTCAAACCGACAGTTTCCAAACCTCTTTTTTAAACATTGTAGATAGGGATACCTCTCTGAGTTTAACATAAAGATGAAGAACACTGCAGTCATCTAGGTGGGCTGTCCAAATGACGAAGTGTTAGGGGTAGTTTCTGTTAATCGTTCAAAACGGCATC
This sequence comes from Heligmosomoides polygyrus polygyrus, assembly GCA_947396885.1. Classification (NCBI taxonomy): domain Eukaryota; kingdom Metazoa; phylum Nematoda; class Chromadorea; order Rhabditida; family Heligmosomidae; genus Heligmosomoides; species Heligmosomoides polygyrus. The sequence continues at coordinate 16,899,378 of OX377204.1, forward strand.
CTTTTCACCAATACTTTAAAGACGCTGTTTAATGTATTTAGTTTCAGGTTCAAAACATCATCTAAAAAAAGCAGAAAAAGGTGACTGTTGACTGCTCGAAAGCTTTCTGCTTTGAAATGTTCAATAATTCTGTTTCAGTCCATCTAAGAAGAGAGAGAAGTCAAGGAGAGACACGGAAAAATCGGTGTCAGCGAGGTGAGAGGGATTTTGGATAAAAAGAAGGCTACACCTGAGCATTCAACCCTAGATGTGTCTTCCTATCTGTTAGAAACACTACCTATCAAACTTATAAAAATTCGGATAACGTGGCGGTTAGTGCAGTTTTGGAGACATGAGTTCTAATGGCCACATGACGCAGTGGCTAAAAGCGCGTTATGAAAGGAAAAGGTTTGAATCCGCAACTAGAGTGACCAAGCCCTTACTTTTCTCGGAGTAGCATTAGGTACCTGATAATTTTTCAAGAAACGTAGACATGACTGTACAGAAGAGATAATCAAGAAAAAAAGGAAAGTGGTTGGTGTCAGCCAATCATTTTTGGGATGCGCCACGCATCCTACTTCTACAAGATGTCGTGAAGGAGAAGCGCGAATTTGGACCACACGACGATTTCCGATGGTCAACCGATAGAAAAGTCAATGTGTTATCCAAGACAAGTCTTGTACCATTTCATCGGCTACGGCAGGATGAAAGGCTTTGTTGGCCTGGGCGGGAAAAACCAAAAACCTGGAATCGGGTGCATGCAATTGCAGGCACGTCCCCCGATTTCGCTACCACGTGCTCCACGCACACCTAAACCCGAAGTTCCTTCAACAAGAAAGGACGCGTAGTAGAGCAGTTTTGGAGGGAGCTGGCCATCGAGTGACCACGGGTCGTGGTTCTTGGTCCTGCCAGGCCAACTAAGCCTCCATAGCTTCCGTGTCTGTGAAATATTAGAAACTGAAACTTGTGTGGAAAGGAGAACACACAGACTTGTCTATCTTTTCGTCACTGTATGTAGTTTATTAAGAAGACGTTCGAATCGCTACCATGATATCCCGCAGAAGTAGAATGTGTAGCGCATCCCACGAAGGAATTGGTCAACGACGTTCTTTGTCCGTTATCCTCTACTTCGACATGCTCACAAAAGACGACCATGCACGTTGTATTGGTAGCAGGCACGTTGAAACGGATGCAATCGCTTTGGGTTCGTACGTTAGATGTCTCTCTGAGTTACGGTAGGGTGCCGCGGCCTCCCACCACCACCCCCCAGTACGGTAGCGCGGCGGATTGTTGAGCCAGCCTCGGACTGTAAGATCCCAGACTCGCTCGGTCCAGCTGCACCGCGTGTATTGTGTGAATGCACACAAACACCGCATTTGACGACACCGCCTAGAAATGCACCTCAGCGGCCACGGTGGCAGCTCTTCTTCCTCCGCCAAGCCGCGTGCATCGCGTCGTGTGGACGTGGCAATTTTAGGTATCCACCGACACCACGGTCAGTCGATATGGAGGAGGATCGTTGATCGGTCGATGCCGGATCGCTGCTCTTCCACCGCCGCTACAGGAGAATCCTGGAAGAAGGGAGCAGTTCTCGCACGAGCAGCTCGAAGAGCGCAGAACCCAGCCGCGGACTCCCCTGAGCGACGAAGGCAGTTTCCACACGAGCAGCTTTGGTGGCGCACACCCTGGAGTCCCTTCCCGAGCCTAGTTCTGCGCTCTTAGAGCGCAGAACCCAGCGGCGGACTCCTCCTGAGCGACGAAAGCAGTCTCCACACCGGCAGCTTGGATGGCACCCAATCTGGAGTCCCTTCCCTAGCCTGGTTCGAGCGGACTCTTCCTTAGCGACGAAAGCAGTCTCCACACCGGCAGCTTGAATGGCACCCAACCTGGAGTCCCTTCCCGAGCCTAGTTCTGCGCTCGAAGAGCGCAGATCCCAGCGGCTGACTTCTTCTGAGCGACTCCTCCTCCGACGACAGAAGTCTCCGCACCCGCAGCTTGGATCGCGCATACCCTGGAGCCCCTTCCCTAGCATGGTTCGAGCGGACTCCCCTGAGCGACGAAGGCAATTTCCACACGAGCAGCTTTGGTGGCGCACACCCTGGAGTCCCTTCCCGAGCCTAGTTCTGCGCTCGAAGAGCCCAGATCTCAGCGGGTGACTCCTCCTGAGCGACTCCTCCTCCGACGACAGGAGTCTCCGCACCCGCAGCTTGGATCGCGCATACCCTGGAGCCCCTTCCCTAGCATGGTTCGAGCGGACTCCTCCTGAGCGTCGAAAGCAGTCTCGCACAGGCAGCTTGGATGGCACCCAACCTGGAGTCCCTTCCCGAGCCTAGTTCTGCGCTCGAAGAGCCCAGATCCCAGCGGCTGACTCCTCCTGAGCGACTCCTCCTCCCACGACAGAAGTCTCCGCACCCGCAGCTTGGATCGCACATACCCTGGAGCCCTTCAGACTTTCTCTCGTAGGGTGGTGTTTGAGGACTTTATTCATTTTTTGCCCTTCTTTGTATTTTCTCTTCTACAATACCGCTCGCGCCGCACGGTCAAAAGTGGGCGAAAAAACGCCAACATAGCGTCGCAAAGCGTCGCACGCTCATAACTCCTTCAGTTTTAGGTTTCTTGAATAAGGGTTGGTACCATTCGACTCGCCTCTTCGAGATCTACACAAACATGTGTAAAACTTTACCGGAACACCCGTACTTTCGCCGTGGGTGGTCCAAAATTGACTGGACGGGCGATTAGAGCAGCTTATTTCCCACGAAATGCGTGCCTTCGGAGTATCTCAAAGATGGCGTACGTCGCCAGTGCTCTGTCATGCCATGAATGCCCCGAGAGTGCGCCGTGCACAATGCACACAGAACCTAACATATCAATCGAGTGGGCGAGCTCATGTCCCCTGCGCTTCTATCTTCTCTCACTGGGAACTGCGACGTTTTCAAGACTATTTCGAGCCGTTTGGAGAATGTTATCAGAAATTCCCCGCCACCCCACTCAGGATTAGCTCCATTCTGTCCCAGCGAAACTTTGGTGTGCGCCGTGAACAATGCATACAGAATCGAACCTTTCAATCGAGGGGGAGGACAGCTTGTAGACTGAGCGTTTGGGGAGTTTTATCAGAAATTTCTTGCCACCCTAGTCAGGGGTTGCTCCAGGGGTTTTCAGCGAGCCTTTGGAGTGCGCCATGAACATGCATAGAGAATCGAACCTTTCAATCGAGGGGGAGGACAGCTTGTAGACTGAGCTTTTTTCAGTATAGGATTTCTGGCTCGCCATAGTGTCGTCATGTTGACGTCGCTGTTGCTGAGGATCGCAAATGTTATTAGATATACAATTTTGGGCTTCTCTTATATATTGCCGTTTGGAGAATGTTATCAGAAATTCCCCGCCACCCCACTCAGGATTAGCTCCATTCTGTCCCAGCGAAACTTTGGTGTGCGCCGTGAACAATGCATACGGATTCGAACCTTTCAATCGAGGTGGGGCAACCGCTCGCAAATTGCACGCATGGGCGTGTTCGGAGCGCAATAGCTCTGTCGAGTTGTAATCTTTCAGGCTGCAGCTTGTAGGTTTTGTAGGCAGTCGAACGTTCTTTTCGTACTTCAAAGTAGAATGGTTTAGCTTAGGAGGGGACAATGTTATAGGGGTGCGAAAATGCAGGTGAGGATTGTGTGAAGCATTTTTTTCCGATTTCCTTTGACCACTGGGAGAAGATGCGGCGAGCTGACGACTTTAAAATACGTACGTGAACAGAGCGCCTAAGGTACTTTACGACGACGTGATCAGAACTTCTCAGCTGTCTAAACTGCCTAAACCCCATCTGCCGTTTTAGGGCGGTGGATTTAGCGGTTGAAGTTTCCTGCACTCCTACTTGTCCATATTTGGGTTTTCGACACTCCCCATTACATTTTTCTGTTCTGCTTGAAGAGCGCTATCGAACTGTATAAATTTCGACCGATTTTGGAAATATCGATTTTTCGGCAATATCCCATCGAGGACGTGGCGCCCTAGGCCGAGCTGCACGGATGATGACGTCATTGAAAACCGATACTTTCGAAATTGGCCAAATCTCCTCGTGCAAACTTCGTCCAAAATCATCTAGGGGTTATTTGGGGCGCTGATTACGAATACGACGTCCGTTTTCGAAAATTCCGTCGACTTCGGTAGGTTTTGCAATTTCTTCTGGATAACTGAGGGTGGTCGGGTCAGGATCATCGAATTTGTTCAAAATTTGTGTAGGGTCGGGGGCTTATTCGGGGTGCCGAACACGATGCCGAAGTACATTTGGACGATTACGGAAGGGGACCGCTCATACCGATAACTGAGGGTGACCGATGATCCTGACCAGACCACCCTCAAACGGGAAGTAACCTGCTCAAGTTCGCGGAATTTTCAAATACGAACGTCGGATTCGTAATCAGCGCCCCAAATAACCCCTAGATGTTGTTACAGGATGTTTTGTTGCGATCAAAACTCTTGCGCCAGGCGGGACTCGAACCCGCATCTTCTGCTTTTCGGGCAGCGATGTTCGCCTTACACCACCGGCGCTGTTTGACCGCACGTAACATCCGCGATATCCTCGAGGTCTGTCAGCACCCACCCGTGATACGAGATGGGCCGGCCGCTGATATCAGCATGGAACCGGTTAAGCTGAAGACCTTACTAGTAACAATGCTTGAACACATTTGCTTAAGCCTGGAGCGGCTAGCCGAGGATATCGCGGATGTTACGTGCGGTCAAACAGCGCCGGTGGTGTAAGGCGAACATCGCTGCCCGGAAAGCAGAAGATGCGGGTTCGAGTCCCGCCTGGCGCAAGAGTTTTGATCGCAACAAAACATCCTGTAACAACATATAGCCTCTCTACCAGCCGCTCCAGGCTTAAGCAAATGTGTTCAAACCCCTAGATGATTTTGGACGAAGTTTGAACGAGGAGATTTGGCCAATTTCGAAAATATCAGTTTTCGATGACGTCATCATTCGCGCAGCTCGGCCTAGTGCGCAACGTCCTCGGTGTGATATTGCCGAAAAATCGATGTTTCCAAAATCGGTCGAAATTTATACAATTCGATAGCGCTCTTCAAGCAGAACAGAACGATGTTATTGGGAGTGTCGAAAACCCAAATATGGACAAGTAAGAGTGCAGGAAACTTCAACCGCTAAGTCCACCGCCCTTTAGTATACTTATATATCGTTCTACTGCCTACAATAAAAACAAGTTGCAGCCGAAACGATTCGAACTCGACAGAGTTATTGTGCTCCGAACACGCCCGCGCGTGCAATTTAGCGCAACAACGGCAGACGCTCTCCGCGCTGTTTCTCGCCCAGATAACAGTGTTTCCCACTATAGATGACACCATTCAATTCAGCATGAAAAGCTCTATCGAACGGTATCAAGCATGGCCCAATTAGAAGACAACCTTTTTTCG